>CAWUFW010003704.1:432500-437500 GCA_963921515.1 Calotriton arnoldi | reverse complement strand
GATTACTTGCTAAGTATTTTATACCATCACCTTGGACAGGGAGATTTGCCCATTTCTCAAATTCCTCTTTCCTCCAATCATATGTTGCTACCAAATTCAATTCATAACTCAGAAATCTACTGTCTAAAATGTTGAGTTTGTGTGTTTTGATGATGCTATCAATTTTTTCATTGATTACTTCTCCTGCATACATGAATGAATTAGCTATGTACAGATCTGGAGCTTCCCTGAGATACAATAAACTATTGACTTTGTTTAGACCAATTGTCGTACATACCTTTGGTATACTGAGGCCCCCAAAGGATCTTTTCGAATATAGGAGACCATCACATGTGTATGCAGGTAGGTTTAGGAAATGTTTGACATACTTTTTTATTGTTTGATCCAGAATGTTTAAAGTTTTAGCTTCTGTTCCTGTCATTTCCAGTTTAAATGACAGTTTAGGGATCAAATATTGACACAATATTTCTATTTTCTGTGTGGGCTTAAGTGGTAGATTGTCGAGTTTTTGAGCCCAGTCAACAAGAACCTCATTAATTTTGTTGTTGCTTGAATGGCCAGTGTGTGGATCAAAGTTCAATCTGAGGTATCTCTCGCTTTCTCCTGGATGAATGTTTTCAATATTTTGTTTTTTAAATTGCCATGGTTTGCAGTTGTTAACCAGGATCTTATCTTTATGGTGACTTATATAAAATCCATGTGTTTTTTTCACATTAATTTTAAGCCTGTTGTTTTACTGAATTTTTCAATAATTTTCAGATTTGTACTCATTCCTTCCCAGGTGTTGCTGAGTACTGCTATGTCATCTGCAAAGGCAAACGCGGTGATTTGCTTAATGAGACCATCAGAGCCGAATGTGAAGCCCTTGCCATCTTTCTGAAGATCACAGATCAAAGGATCCATGGCAATGTTAAACAACAGTGGGGATAAAGAGTCACCTTGCTTAACTCCCGACTTCATTGTTATTTCTGGAGTTGCTTCATTGTTTTTTCCCTTGAAAAATGTTGTTGAGTCAGTGTATAGGTATTTTACTATGTCGCTGATGCATGATGGAACTCTGTGCCTTTCAAGACTCTGTAAAATGTGACCATGGCTGACAGAGTCAAAGGCTTTTGAGATATCTATGAACACCACTGTTAACGAGCTTCTGTTCTTTCGTGCCCCTTTTATGATGTTTTGCAGAAGAGTCAGGTTTTCGAGACAACCTCTTACCTTCATGAAGCCTTTTTGTCTCGTATTCAATTCAACGAAAGATGTGTCTTTTGGTTAGTATTTTCGTGAACAACTTCATGAATGCCGTACCGATGGTAATTGGTCGCCAATTAGTGATTTTTTTAAGTTCGCTAATTGGTAAATTTTTAGGTATTAATATCGACCGGTTCTTTTTAATACTTTCTGGTACTCTTCTCATCGATTACCAAGACGACAAGATTCTGGGCATCAGTCTTGGTTGCTTGTTATGCACGTTATTTAAGTCATTCAGGCCAATCTTGTCAGGCCCCAATGCTTTCTTTAAATCTGATTCATCGAAGGCTTTAGTTATTTTGAGCAGTGTAATTTCTTTACACAGTTCTCCAATTTCCCATTCATCAGGTATCCGATCAATTGGGATGAATTTGGGATTTTTCTTGTTTTCTTTTTCAATTATGTCTTTTTAATATTGGAAGATTTCATCAGCACTGATTTGGCAGGTGGCATCTTCTGCCCCATCAGTGATTATCCTGTCAATTTTCTTTTTGTCTTTTTTAAACATTGCCTGGTATTCTTTGTAGCTGCCCTTTGCTTTTGCATAATTTTTCTTGTGTGTCCGATTGAGCCTTCCATTTTTCTTATCTTTCTTTGCTATCTTGTTTTGTACTGGGGCAATCTGTTGCTCATCTTGAGCAGAGTTCATATGCTCATTATTGGGTTCGCTCGTTGGTTCGGTACGATTTGCTGGTACAGGACTTATATCATTGGTGTTTTCTGAGATATAAGTCACTATCTCATCCATCAGATCCATAGCAGCATCGTGATGCTGGATGTTTTTGGTGTACTTCTCGACTTCTGTGATTCTATCATTCAGTTCATCAAAGTTTTTTATTTTTGGCGCTCGTTTCCGATTGATAAAGTCTCTGCGCCTTTCCGTTGTTATTTCCACTGAAATCTCTGGTTCATCACAGGAGTCATTCTCAGAGATATTGGATGCTTGCAGTACATCCTTTGCCGATTTTTTGCTCTTATCTCTTCTTTTTTCTGCAATTTGTTTTCTGTTTTTATTGTCAAAATGCGGAACATCAGCGCATTAATGTTTCTCTTGTTCTCATACACTTTTTCCAATTCTGTTAATAGCAGTATCTCTTCCTGTGACCATCATTTTGATGGTTTGCTGCTTGCTAGAGCTACTACTCTAGCCTCATTTTGCGCTCTTGGATGCGCATGCCGAGCATGTTGTGAAACTCCAATCTTTGATCCGAATCTAAGGTCACAGAAGCTGCACAGGAATTGCAGTTCTCCTTTTTGAGGTCTTCCTTTACATTTGGCATAATGGCATGGAATATTATGGTATTCAGCTTCTTTGTCACATTTTGAGCAATAGGTTTTGAGATAGAAGCCTTTATGCTTGTTAGAGACATGTTTTCTTAGTTCTTTAAATGTTCCCAAAATGTCTCCACACAAGTCACAATTATACTTTTTGTTTGGGTATTTCCAATATGTCTCTTTCTTTGTGTAATCACTTTTCTTTGTATTAATTTCTTTGCTGACCTCATACACATCGGGTAGATTTTCAAAGTTGGTTGTGACAATGTCATTCTTGGTTGAGGAGGCCACAAATTCGATGGTTTTGCTGAGGTCTACTGTTGTGTCTTCGTCTGCTACGGAGGGTGAACTAGGTGCTATATCGTGACCTGAATCGTTGCTACTTATTGCATTGTTTGAAGCGGGTGCTGGGTTGTCAAAGTCGGTAAGGAGGTTAATGATTTCTGGAAAAGACAGCACCTCCTTTCGCCATCTTAACAGGGTTTTTAATCACCAGGAACTACCCCATCTGGAATTGTGTTCGTTTGCTTCGCCATTTCTCACTATCACGCTCGCCGCCATGATAGAACCTTGTTTGGCCTGTCTCCATAGACTTTCCTATGAATAGTCAAGCACTATAGAAGCAGTTACCAGCGGGACTACTGGGAGGTAAAGGCCACTATAACTGAGAATAGGTTAAGAGAGTCATAGTTACTCCCGCCGTTTACCCGCGCTTTATTGAATTTCTTCACTTTGACATTCAGAGCACTGGGCAGAAATCACATCACGTCAACACCCGCCTCGGGCCTTCGCGATGCTTTGTTTTAATTAAACAGTCGGATTCCCCTGGTCCGTACCAGTTCTAAGTCAGCTGCTAGGCGCCGGCCGAGGAAGAACGCCGGCACCGCGCCCCCGGGGAGGGGGCACGGGGAGAGGTGCCAACCGCAGCTGAGGCAATCCACAGGAAGGGCCCGGCTCGCGTCCCGAGTCGCTGCCACCCCGGAGGAAGGCACCTCGTCCAGCCGCGGCGAGCGCCCGGCCCTGCTTCGCACCCCAGCCCGACCGACCCAGCCCTTAGAGCCAATCCTTATCCCGAAGTTACAGATCTGACTTGCCGACTTCCCTTACCTACATTGTTCCAACATGCCAGAGGCTGTTCACCTTGGAGACCTGCTGCGGATATGGGTACGGCCAGGCGCGAGATTTACACCGTCTCCCCCGGATTTTCAAGGACCAGTGAGAGCTCACCAGATGCCGGCGGAACCGTGACGCTTTCCACGGCTGGGGCCCCTCTCTCGGGGCGAACCCATTCCAGGGCGCCCTGCCCTTCACAAAGAAAAGAGAACTCTCCCCGGGGCTCCCGCCGGCTTCTCCGGGATCGTTTACGTTACCGCACTGGATGCCGCAAGGGCGCCCGTCTCCGCCATTCTGGGTTCGTGGATCTGAAACCGACTCCCTTTCGAACGGCCGAGGGCAACAGAGGCCATCGCCCGTCCCTTCCGAACAGCGCTCGCCCATCTCTTAGGACCGACTGACCCATGTTCAACTGCTGTTCACATGGAACCCTTCTCCACTTCGGCCTTCAAAGTTCTCGTTTGAATATTTGCTACTACCATATATATCAATCAACAAGAGAGGGAGGGAGGAGTAGCCACTCTTCTTCCCCTGAATAATAATATTAGAAAACAACAAAAGAGTGACAACCAATTCCGAAGAAAAGGTACTTGATCTTAAAGAAACTGTGCAAGGAAAATACTTTATTTCTTAAAAGAACCCTCACTCACCAACCTAGTTGGTGACATGCTTCATCATTGGGTTCCTACCAGGGAGACCGAATGTCTTCCTAGTGTGCTTCGACGCCTGAATAACAGCGGAGCAGGATATTGTTGTGCAAGGGTGACGGTGCTAGGGGTAGTGCTATTTATAAGAATGAAGGTTTTGCCAGAAATCAATTTTAATAGTGACAAAATCCCCAATCGTTAAAATGAAAGTGAAACGGACGTACGCTGGTTGATTAGGTGCACCAGCCCATCTGATTTAACTAGCTATGTGTAAAAATGTGGTCGACATGTTTCAGCTTATTAATGGCAAGTTAGCTAAGCTTTCTTCAGGACCATAACTCCCCGGCGGTATACGCACGCTAAGGCGTACCCTAACCAGGGGAATTAGTGTGTACAGTAAAACTCACGGTTTTACCGCTGGGGGATCTGGGATTTCCAAGAGGCCCCTTTTATTCTGGAAGAGAAAACAAAAAGAAGAAAACGACACAGGACATACATTAAAGCACATTTTGCTAGAAAACATTGGTCTCTGGTTGTCGGATAAGTTTGTGATATATTTTCCTTGACAGTCACGTATGATTCATCAAACGGTGCTCCACCAGTGGACCTATGACACCAGTTAGTAAGCATATAGCCACTCTATTAGCAATTGTGCGTCAGTGGCCCATACTGTAAACTCACACCCATGTCTTATTTGTGTGCTAAGGGCATGTGTGTGCT
>CAWUFW010003704.1:237500-425000 GCA_963921515.1 Calotriton arnoldi | reverse complement strand
GGGAGGTCTGCACAGGACTGACGGACCCCCTTCCCAGGCCCTTGGCATAGCGGCAGGCCGGGGGACAGGGCCCGGCAGGGCCCCTGGACCCATCCGGGGCTACCGGGCACAGAGGCACAGGGGAAGCCTCCCTGGGCCCACAGGACCCCGTCCCGGGCACCCTGCCATGCGGCAGGCCTGAGGACAGAACCCGGGGTGGGGAGGCCGCCCTCCCCGGGGCCCTCAGGGGCCCCGGATGGAGCTCCTGAACACAGCCAAGTGAGGGGGCCTCCCCAGGCACGATGGAACCCTGTCTCAGGCCTATGGCATGGCGGCAGGCCGGGGGATGGGGCCCAGGTCTGGAACACCCGACCCGTGGCCCGGTGGGGCCCCTGGTCCCACCCGGGGCTCCCGGTGGCCAGAGGCGCAGGGGAAGCCTCCACGGGCCCGCGGGACCCCATCCCGGGCACCCTGCCACACAGCAGGCCCAAGTACGGAGCCCGAGGTGGGGAGGCCGCCCTCCCCGGGGCCCGCAGGGGCCCCGGATGGAGCTCCTGAACCCAACCAAGTGAGTGGGGCTCCCCGGGCACGATGGAACTCCGTCTCGGGCCTTTGGCATAGCAGCAGGCTGAGGGATGGGGCCCAAGGCTGGAGCACCCGACCCGTGGCCCGGGTGGGCCCCTGGACCCAGCCGGGGCTCCCGGGCCCTGAGGCGCAGGGGAAGCCTCCCGGGGCCTGCGGGACCCTGTCCCGGGCACCCTGCCAAGCGGCAGGCCCAAGGATGTAGTCCGGGGTGGGGAGGCCGCCCCCCCCGGGGCCCCGGCTGGAGCTCCTGAACCCAGCAAAGCAGGGGGAGGCTTCCCGGGCCCCTGGTGGAGGGGCAGGCCAGGAGACTGAGCCTGGGGCCCCTGGACCCCGCTGGGGCTCCTGGGCAGAGGTGAGGCCTCCCAGCACCCGCGGGCCCCCATCCTGGGCACCACGCCACACGTTGGGCTGGAGGACAGTGCCCCGGGCTGGGGGGGGCGTCCAGGCCCATCCGGCTGCCGGCTGAGGACCGCTAGGCCGAGAGGGGTTCCGGAGTACCCTGTCCCTAGTAATCCGGAGGAAGGGTACCCCCCTTTCTGGTAACCCGTGCGCACCGCCAGACTGAGGGGACCCTTGGTGCGGACGCGCCCGACCTCCTGGAGCCCTGGCTGGGATCGGGGAGGCAAACGAGCCCTCATCGGGACTTCCAGGGCAGACCGGCCATCTGGTCACCCCATTGGAAAGCATTGTGCGTGACCAGATGGCTGAGGTGAAAGGCGTGACCAGATGGCCGGGCCCGAAGGACACCAATCTGCCTGCCCGAGCCTTCGCGGGAGGGCTCCCACCTGCCCTTCGGAGGGCTCGAGGGCTCTGCTTCCCAGGGGCTCGGAGACCCCAGCTGGGCCTCAGGCACGGCGAGGCCCGCAGGAGCTCTTGGGCCCGGACGCCCAAGGGAGGACCGGCTGGGGCACGATAGAGCCAAACCCGGGCACTTTGCCAAGCGGCTGGCCGGAGGAGGGAGCCCCGGACAGGGGAGAAGGTGGTGCCCGGGCCTAGCCCATCTGGTCCCTGGTAAGCCTGGGCGTAGTTCGCGAAGTAGCGCTACGCAAAGTTACGCAAAGTGCAGTTCGCACTACGCGAGCTACGCGTAGCACTACGCGAACTGCGTAGTGCACTGTTCGCAATGATTGCACAGTGCCGGATGCTTGTCCGCACTGTGCAATCATTGAAAACGGCATCTTGCACAGTGCGAGCTGTCTTTTACTGCCGCTCAAGTAGATTTTTACTCGAGCGGCAGCTTTCTCAACGCGGACTGGTAGTTTCTCATCGCGAGCGGTCGCGAGCATACGCGACCACTCGCAATGAGAAACCTGACCTCCCCGCGTTGAGAATCTCGCCGGGAGGTTTATTTTCCACGCTCGCGATCGGCAACTTGATGTTGCTGATCGCGAACTAGGAAAAAGTCTCGCCGGGATGTCATTTTGCTTGCTCGCGGTCGCCAACTTGACGTTGAGGACCGCGAGCAAGCAAAAAATGACCGCTGCACTACGCTACGCTACGCTACGCGTGTTTGCACTGTGCTACGTGCAATTCGCGTTGTGCGAAGTAGCGCAAACTTCGCAAACTACGCGAGCGTAGCGTAGTGCTTTGCCCAGGGTTAGTCCCTGGCTGAGAACCGCCAGCCCCAGAGGGGTTCCGGCACACCTTGCCCCTTGTAATCCAGAGGAAAGCTACCCCTCTTTCTGGGAACCCGTGCGCACAGAGTGACGGAGGGGACCCAGGGCACAGATGCGCCCAACCTCCTGGAGCCCTGGCTGGGATCGGGGAGGCAGACGAGCCCTCATCGGGACTTCCAGGCCGGCCCTGCCTTTTGGTCACCCCATTGGAAAGCATTGCATGCAACCAGATGGCCGAGGGGGAAAGGCACGACCAAATGGCCGGGACCGAAGGATGCCCATCTGCCCGCCTGAGCCTGGGCGGTAAGCGTCCCGCCTGCCCTTGCAGGGCTCGGGGGCTCTGCGTCCCGGGGGCTCGGAGACCCCAGCTGGTCCTCAGGCACGACGAGGCCCGCAGGAGCTCTCGGGCCCAGACATCCAAGGGAGGACCGGCCGGGGCCCGATGGAGCCCGTCCCGGGCACTTTGCACAGCAATGGGCCGGAGGAGGAAGCCCCGGATGGTGGAGAGAAGGTGTTGTCCAGGCCCAGCCCATCTGGTCCCCAGCTGAGAACCGCCAGCCCGAGAGGGGTTCCGGCACACCTTGCCCCTTGTAATCCAGAGGAAAGCTACCCTTCTTTCTGGGAACCCGTGCACACTGAGTGACGGAGGGGATCCAGGGCGCGGAGGCGCCCGACCTCCTGGAGCCCTGGCTGGGATCGGGGAGGCGGGCGAGCTCTCATCGGGACTTCCAGGCCGGCCATCTGGTCGCCCCATTGGAAAGCATTGCGCACGACCCGATGGCCGAGGGGGAAAGGCGCAACCAGATGGCTGGGACTGAAGGACGCCCATCTGCCCGCCCCGAGCCTTCACTGGAGGGCTCCTGCATGCCCATGCAGGGCTCGGAGGCTCTGCGTCCAAGGAAGCTTGAGACCCCAGCTGGGCCTCATGCCTGGGGCTGAGAACGGGGTCCCTGGCAGACCTCCGACCCGGGCCCATGGCAGAGCTTAACCCATCCCTGGGCCCGACTGGTGGTCCCAGGCCAGGCCGCGCGGGGGAGGCCTGCGTTGTGCCACCAAGGGCCCCAGGCCTATGCTCCTGAACCCAGCCAAGCTGGTGAAGGCCCGTCCGGGCCTGGGGCGTGGGATGGAGCCCAGGGTGGGAGCACCCAGCCAGAGCTCTCGGGCCCGAACGCCCGGGAGAGGACTGCCCAGGATGGATGGAGCCCGTCCTGGGCACTTTGCCGTGCGGCAGGCCGGAGGAGGGAGCCCCAGACAGGGGGTAAGGTGGTGCCCGGTCCCAACCCATCTGGTCCCCGGCTGAGTACCGCCAGCCTGAGAGGGGTTCCGGCATACCCTGCCCCTAGTGATCCGGAGGAAAGCTACCCCTCTTTCTGGGAACCCGTGTGCACCGAGTGACGGAGGGGACCCAGGGCGCGGACGCGCCTGACCTCCTGGAGCCCCGGCTGGGATTGGGGAGGCGGACGAGCCCTCATCGGGACTTCTAGGCCGGCCCGGCCATCTGGTCGCCCCATTGGAAAGCATTGCATGCGACCAGATGGCTGAGGGGGAGAGGCGCAACCAGATGGCTGGGACCAAAGGACGCCCATCTGCGTGCCCCGAGCCTGGTCGGTAGGGGTCCCGACTGCCTTTGCAGGGCTCGGTGGCTCTGTGTCCCGGGGGCTCAGAGACCCCAGCTGGGCCTCAGGCACGGCGAGGCCTGCAGGAGCTCTCGGGCCTGGATGCCCCTAGGGAGGACTGGCCGGGGCCCGATGGAGCCCGACCCGGAAACTTTGCCACACGGCGGGCCGGAGGTGGGAGCCCCAGACAGGGGAGAAGGTGGTGCCCGGGCCTAGCCCATCTGGTCCCTGGCTGAGAACCGCCAGCCCCAGAGGGGTTCCAGCATACCCTGCCCCTAGTAATCCGGAGGAAAGCTACCCCTCTTTCTGGGAACCCATGCGCACCGAGTGATGGAGGGGACCCAGGGTGCAGACGCGCTTGATCTCCTGGAGCCCTGGCTGGGATCGGGGAGGCGAACAAGCCCTCATCGGGACTTCCAGGCCGGCCCGGCCATCTGGTCGCCCCATTGGAAAGCATTGCGCACGACCAGATGGCTGAGGGGGAAAGGCGCAACCAGATGGCCAGGACCGAAGGACGCCCAACTGCCTGCCCCAGGCCTGGGTGGTAGGGGTCCTGCCTGCCCTTGTAGGGCTCGGGGGCTCTGCGTCCCGGGGGCTCAGAGACCCCAGCTGGGCCTCAGGCACGGCGAGGCCCGCAGGAGCTCTCAGGCGCGGACGCCCAAGGGAGGACCGGCCGGGGCCCGATGGAGCCCGTCCTGGGCACTTTGCCATGCGGCGGGCTGGAGGAGGGAGCCCCGGACGGTGGGGAGAAGGTGTTGTCCAGGCCCAGCCCATCTGGTCCCCAGCTGAGAACCGCCAGCCTGGAGGGGTTTTGGCACACCTTGCCCCTAGTAATCAGGAGGAAAGCTACCCCTCTTTCTGGGAACCTGTGCGCACCCAACGACGGACTGGACCCAGGGCACGGAGGCGCCCAACCTCCTGGAGCCCTGGCTGGGATCGGGGAGGGGGGGAGCCCTCATCAGGACTTCTAGGCTAGCCCGGCTATCTGGTCGCCCCATTGGAAAGCATTGCACGCGATCAGATGGCCAAGGGGAAAGGCGCGACCAGATGGCCGGGCCTGAAGGATGCCAATCTGCCTGCCCCGAGCCTTCGCCGGAGGGCTCCCGCCTGCCCATGCAGGGCTCGAGGGCTCTGCGTCCAAGGGGGCTCGGAGACCCCAGCTGGGCCTCATGCCCGGGGGCTGAGAAGGGGGGTCCCCGGCGGTCCTCCGACCCGGGCCAATGGCAGAGCTTAACCCATCCATGGGCCCGCCCGGCGGTCCCGGGCCAGGCCGTGCGGGGGAGGCTGCGTCGGTCCACCAAGGGCCCCGGGCCTATGCTCCAAAACCGAGCCAAGCTGGGGAAGGCCCACCCTGGCCCGGGGCATGGGACAGAGCCCGGGGTGGGAGCACCCGGCCAGAGCTCTCAGGCCCGGATGCCCGGGGAGGACTGCCCAGGACCGATGGAGCCCGTCCCGGGCACTTTGCCGTGCGGTGGGCCGGAGGAGGGAGCCCAGGTCAGTGGGGAGGTGTTGTCCGGGCCTAGCCCATCTGGTCCCTGGCTGAGAACCGCTAGCCCAGGGGGTGGTTCCGGCATACCCTGCCCCTAGTAATCCGGAGGAAAGCTACCCTTCTTTCTGGTAACCCGTGCGCACTGAGTGATGGAGGGGACCCAGGGCACGGGGGCGCCCGACATCCTGGAACCATGGCTGGGACCAGGGAGGCAAACGAGCCCTCATCGGGACTTCCAGGGCAGCGCGGCCATCTGGTCACCCCTTTGGAAAGCATTGCGCACGACCAGATGGCCGAGGGGAAAAGCGCGACCAGATGGCGGGGCCTGAAGGATGCCAATCTGCCGGCCCCAAGCCTTTGGGGGAGGGCTCCCGCTTGCCCTTTGGAGGGCTTGGGGGCTCTGCACCAGGGACCCCTGTCCCGGGCAGACAGACCCTTGGCAGGCCATGGGACGGGGGCTCCCACACCCCAGGCCCTGCCCGAAACCCATGCCCCGGGCCTGGTCCCTGCTTCTCAACCCAGCCAGGCCAGGGGAATCTGGGAGCCTGCTCAGGCACGAGGGACCCCCGTCCCGGGCACATGGACCCTCGGCTGGCCACAGTACGTGAACTCCTGTTCCACTGATTTTTTCCATAACTCCGTGTAACTCCACGTAGTGGCACTACACCAACTCTGCCCACCCCTAATCTACAGTCAATGAAGCATTGTGGCCAAGATCGGAAACAAGGGAGAATTGTTGTCAGGTAAGTAAAATTTATTTTATTTTAATAAGTATATAGGTAGCTACGTTCATTGTAAGGTACAGGGTGAAGGTAGTTAGATGGTAGATAGAAATACATTGTATGTTTTATGTGTTTTTACCAGTTTTCCAATCCCATGCAGGTTGTGTTCATATGATCACGTTGGGACGGTTGGTTTTTTTTTTCAAAGTACGTTTAGAAAAGTTGAAATATAGCTTAACTTATTTGAATCAAAAGTAACATTTTTACTTTTTGGGCTACATGTTTTTTATACTGCTTGGTGAATTCTTAGGACGAAGATCCCGTGGCTGCAGGAGGAAGATGGATGTTGCTAATACAGTACTACAGCGTTATTTATGGGACATTTCTATTTGGAAACAGTGTTCATTTTTATGGTTATGTTTTTATTAACAGAGTTTCCGATATGGATGTTGCTTTCTTGTATTGCTTACATCCACATTTATGAATTACTACTGGCTTATTTGGGATATCATTTCATTTTTGGAAAATTGTTTTTTTCTGGCTGCCTGACCTGACAGTGACTGTGCAAGTCTCATTTCTTTGAAACTGAGGGGCTGATGACAAGTTTGGCTGTCTTTGACTGACAGACTTGAGGTGGCACAGTGGTGGTGGTCCTGCGACCGCCCTATTCTGAGGCGGCCATTTGGACCGTCACTGCTGCGCTGGCTGTGCCAGGAAACTGCCTTTCCCTGGCGGTGGTGCAGCAGACAGGGGTATCCAATATGGAAGGCAGGACCGCCGCAGCCCGCCATGCATATTTTGAGTTTCCCCATCACCAGTCTTTTCATGGCGGTGAGCCCGTCATGAAAAGTCTGGCAGTTGGAAAACAAAGAGGGGCCTACAGGGCCCCCATGTCCCCGCTTACATGGGGATGCAGTAAGGGGGGGACTACATGTGCCCCCTGTTTACATGGAGCCCAAGTTCCAGCACGGCATGGACTTCACAGCCCATGCCCTTCTGGAATTTCTTTTGCGTTCCAATTGCAGTGACCTTGGCTTCCTCCTGTGACCCGAGCTGCTTAGATGGCCAATCCATGTATCTTTGAAATAATTTAGCAGGGGGGGCTAATTTCTCTTCATTTTGTGTAAAATATTCAGATTGAAAAATTGCTGTGTAGTACTCGTCTACACTGACAGGAGGCAAAAAGCATAAGGCAGGCAGTTTTTCTAAATTCAAAATGAAATTTACTGTTTGGGAAGTAATCCTCAACTAAGGATGATTTTTAGATTCTTCACAAATATGCCTGTAAAAAGTGAACAAAACATCAATAAATTTGGGTGGTAAGGTAAATTTTTGTAATGGTATTAATCATTGATAATGACTAGGACCTTTATTTATAGGTTTGGATTTTACAACTGTTTAATAATTCAGTGTATGTTGAGGATTGCTTGCCAGGGAGTAAACCATACCCTAATGGGACAGTTGTATTATTTATGTTAGCGTGAATAGTATGCATTTAGGAGAAGGGATGGTTGAGTTAAAAGTACCATCCATCATCCAAATTTCACTATTCTCGAGTGTTATGCTGAATATTAGTATTCTTTTTGAGGTTTTTCGTTATCATGCAATTGGAAAGGTTCTTCAGAGAAAGTCATAGTTTATTCAGGGGAGACATTAATGTCAGAATAAGTGTGTGGTGTGGTTCACGGGGGATTACTTGCCTTTTTTTTGTCTTTGTACAATTCTTCTAATATTGGGAATTGTGGGCATACTACTAGTTATAGGCATGTGAATGGTTTTAGATACCTGTCTCAAAATTTAGCCACACGGCTCATTGGAGGTGAATGCAAGTTCTTTAATTTTTTGTATGTTTTCACATACTTCAAGCTCCATGGCAGAGTGGTTATGCTCAGTTTTCCTAACTACGATGTCTTCCAGGGTAACTGTTCTGCCTGTGCAATGGGATGAAAAGTACGCCACACACCTCCAATTACACCTGGGCTCAGTTAACCTCTGCTTACAATAAAGGTAGCCAGCCAGCATACTTTAAGAGTCTGCTGCATCTCCGGGATTTGACATAACTTGCTTGATTAGCTGATGCCTTTGATGTTGGTTCTGTTAAAAAAGAGAAATAGAAAAAGAGAGAGTGTAAGTTAATGTTTTTGCTGTTTTATTATTTTTTAGTTTTTGTTTATTTTCCAGGTAAAGAATAAAAAAGTTTGTTAATTCTTTTTTTCTGTGGAGAAAGAACAACGTTTAGATACTCTGTTAAAAAGAGAATATTTATTGTTGTTTTAATTTTCCCCCTGGAAAAAAATGTTAGGTTAGATTTTGTTTTATTTTTTTTACCTGGAAACTGGTGAGTTGTTTTTGAAGGAGGTTATTGGTAGTAGGTGTTTCTACCTTGAAGTGTTCTTTAGGAAAATAGTTTTTTCTTCAATTAAGTCGTTATCTATTCCAAAAAGAAAAATACAATTTATTATTTATTGATTAATTTTGAGATTTATGGTGTTTTTCGTACCTTTTACCGTTGTTATTTACAATACTTACATGGATATTTTTGTTTTTGTTGTGTAGGTTAGGTCCTGTAGTTTGACGTATTTTAAGTTGTTTCGTGGGAAGATGTATCTGTTTTAATAGGAAAGAAAATGCATGTTGTTATTTTTTTTAAGTATTTATTTTATCAACTTGAGCAATTGGTTTGATGTAAGTATTTGGTAAAGTTAAACTACTAAATGTGTGCTCTAGTCATTGTCCAGTACTTGCCCTGATGTATAAACTTGGTTGAATTAGAATAGTTATTTTGCCCCCAGTCAGTGTCCAATACTTGCCCTGAGGTAAGTACACAGGGGAGAATTCATCCTCACTGCTGGCCACTGAGAACTCTATTTTATGGGAGTCATATGCTGTGCGTCTCAGACCTCAATAAATATAGGACTAAAGAAAGGTGCACTAGAAAAGGGAGGTCAGAGCCCTGAGGTTTCCTATAGCAAGAACCAAACACCACAAATTAGAAGGAAACTGAAACAGAAAATGTTTGACTACCGTTCACAAGCAAGGAAGAACATACTCTCACCCAAGTGCAGTGGTTCAGTTATGAGCAGGAGGGAGAAGTTTGTGGCCCTACTTAGACAAAGGGAAACCTAATCAGTCATACCTGCCATTTGTAATGCCTCTCAAACCTTGCCATTCACCCTATTCAAATTGTAACTTCATTCTCAAACTTCTATCAGTATCTGAGTACTTCTCAGTGTTATGACTTTCCTAAGCTGAGTCTGATTTCATGAATTCTGTATGTCTCCCTACAGTGGTGGAGGAAGGAAGAACACTGTTGAATGAATAATTTGTGATCAAATTGATTGTATAGGTGATCACTATGCTACCTTATGATAAGGCCCTGGGAGTCAGCTGCCTACTGGGTAACTTTAATTGGTTCATCAAATCCTTGATCACCTCAGCCATTTGTTAGAACTTTAAAAGAAAGAACCATTTGGAGAATTCTGCAAAGTTTTCAACAAGGTCATTATCATCGTCCTTAACAAATAAGAATGCAACCAACTACAATGTTACAAATACACAGCAATGTAACTTATAAACACAAATGTCAAGCTATTGGCATAAAATAGTTTATGCCGAGTGCGATACATGGCATGCAAGTGAGGATCGTACCTCGCTGCATGTGAAGGAGCCACCTACAACTCCTCTACAACATACTGTGGTCATTGAGGGATGCCTTAGATGACACAATCATGGTCTTACTGGACACTAAGAAATTGTTTCACTGAGTCTAATGGGGGTCTCTTTTTCATATGTTGACCGGAGCTGGGATTGTCTCAAACATTCGGGCAAAGGTGAAATGGCTTTATAGGGACAAATAGATTGTGGAAGATTCCTACCAGACAGCTTTTGTCAGAACCCCTTTCAGAGGGTCACTGGGAAAGCAGCAACTACTGGGCCTAACCATACCAGTTGAGGTCTTTTACTCCTAGTTTTCTGGATCCTGGACTACTATAGGCTCTGAGTAACTGGGCCAAGTACCACTTCAGCACCTGACTCTTAGTAGTAGCGTGAGTCGAGCAGTCCAAGGCTTTTCAGTAAGGAAGTATGTCTAAGGTGAGCACGGACTCACAATCCCAATGTGCTCAGCAATTCCAATAAATTATAGTTCAGTCAAATACTTGGTGTTATGTAAAAAGGAATATATATTATCTACTACGCAAATGTAACACACTGCAAAAAATATGCACAGTCTTCTTAAGGAAGGCCCGATAGCCTTACCTGAGTCAGCGCTTGTCCCACTTCCCGATCTATGGATGATGGTTATTACCTTTCCACGTGTGGCGAAATCCAACCTAGAACCTGTAATACGGAAGCCTAATGTTCTTGTATGGGAGTGGTAGGTCTCACCGTCATAAAAAATAAATGTGGGAGTTTTCACTACAAGGACATGTAAAACTTAAAAGTACATGTATAACATTTCAAATACACTGCAGCCTGCCCCATGGGCTGTTAGGGTCTATCTTAGTGGTGGCTTATGTGTATTAAAATAGGGAATTTTGGGCCTGGCAAGGGGTTCATTTTGCAAAGTTGAATTGATAGTTTAAAACAGCATGCAGGCTGCAATGGCATGCAGGCTGCAGTTTGTAAGGGCTACTTAAATGGGTGGCACAAACAACGCACATGGGCAGATGACCTCATCAGCACGCTGTTCTCAACAGATTAAAATATCACATTTCTTTCTCGGAATCCCCTCGGTAGGATCCGCACTACACCTCACTCCTTAAAGGCAATACCCTTCTCCTCACAGGGCCAACTGGTCTTTGGCCAGGCATAAGCTAGCAGTCCAGGCGACAGGCAAGTGTTCTTGTTTGTCCTGTGTGATGTCCATTCACCCAGCATGGGAGACAGGCAGACCCTTAGAACAATGTCCTTGTTACAACAGGCAAAGCTCATGCTGAGCTTCTCTAAGCTGATGTATGGCTTCAGTTTGACAATTTTGGAGTCTCAAGCTCCCCTTTTGCTAATTCATTTTCAGACACACTTCCTGTTTTAGTGTCTCTGTCTTTGAAGTTTGTGTTCTGGGGGTTGCCCACTTTAGGGTGCTCACTCCTCTGTTGTGCTCTCCCTCCAAAGAACACTCTATCACAGCAGGACACTGTCCAAACTTGATAGCCCTAAGCACAGACCATTGGAGTGACTAGAGGTTCACATTTGGATGGCAGCATCAGTGATACATGCATAAAATGGTTACCAAAGGGACTTAGCCCTACACATTATGATTCTATTATCAGCCCATCTCCTTCCTCAGATGTGCCCAAGCCCCTTTCACCAGTGACTTCCTTTCAGAATCAAAGAGCCCCTATTGATGTGCAGTGAAGAGCCTGGCTCTTCTTTCCTCCAATTTGTGTCCCACCCAGCTCTCAGGAATGCAGCATTCCACAAATCTGTCTGGGAGAAACCTCTATCTTTCCTTGCTCATATAGCAAGCCCTGGGCCTCTCAAAATTGAACCCAGTGCCTTCCATGTGTTGTGTCCATTGCATACACACATACAAAGCACTGTGCACACATACACATGTGCCCTGCCTCCAATGCACTGTACCCTCACATGCGCATCCATGCATCCCAGGACTTTCATGCAACACCGCTATTTCCCACATGGGGTGCCAGCTTACAGGCTCACTTATAAACTACTGTGTATACATAACCACTTGTGCTATTCCTTGATGCACTCTACCATCTCGCAGGTACATATGCATGCAATTCACACACTCAATCCTGCATGCCATCTTGTGATGCACTGTACCTTCCCACAGGCACACATACATCTCAGCACTGCACACAGTATAATGTCAGCAAAGGGCGAGATAAGCACACACCTGCAGAACTTTACCAGAGTTGAGGAGGAGGTGCCTCTCCCGTGACACAGGTAAAAGATCCTATTCACTCCACTGATCACCAGAAATTACCACACACTTGTGCTGCTTAACTCCTGGTGAAGGCAGTAGCTTTCCACCACTTGAGGGTTGCACCATGGGTCCCCTCCCAGTCTACGGAGTCTGCTGTCTATGAGACACAAATAGGTCAAAGTGCACATACGTAATCCATGCTTGCTTATGACCAAAAATCATTACCAAGGATCTAGATATCACCACAGCTGGGGCAATCAGGGCAGGGATATGCATCTATCACCATGAAAGGAACTTTTCTGCCCCAACAGCTTCTCTCTACATCGGATAGCAAGGCAGGGATGTCTTTATTCTCCGCTGCTCTTCCTGACTGCCCTGGAACCCTTTGTGGTGGCATTCAGGCTGTAAGAAACCATCAATGGGGTTGATACATGAGCCGATCTGATCATGATGTGATTTGATTTGACCAAGATTTATAAAGCGCAGCAGATGCCTGAAGGCGTCAAGGTGCTATAGTCACAGCAGTCTGATTCAGCCCAGAAGCAGCTTACAAGAGTTTACAAAGATTACTAAAAGCCTCACTGTAAGGTGAACAACCTAGTCTTTAGGGCTTTTATAAAGGGCAAATGCACTTTAATTGAGGTCAGAGAGTGAGGAAGCGAGTTCCACAGTCTGGCTGCCAAGACAGAGAAATCTCCGCCTCCCCATCTCTTCTTCCATACTCTGGACATAGTAACCAGATTGAGATAAGCTGAGCTAAGATTTCTCCCTAGAGTATAGCGATAGAACTTCTTCCTGTTTCCAAATGGACTAGCCTGATGAAGGGACTTACATACTATACAGAGGGCCTTGAACATGATGTGCCTTTTTATAGGGAGTCAATGCACAGCGCATAGTTCCATGGAGACTGACTGCCATTTGGGAATGGTAAGGGTGACACTAGCCAACGCATTGTGAACGACCCGAAATTTTGTCTGGGTACTGAAATTAGCGTCCAGATAGAGTGCATTTCAGTAATCTATTCTGAACATAACTAGTGCCAGGGCCACCTGTTTTTCATGGTGAAAAGGGGATAAAAGGGAAGATTTCCTCCAACCTTCTTATAAGCCAGAAACAAGTTGCTGTGGTACAATTAGCCTGACCGTCCAGTGAGAAATTGCTGTCCAAGATGACCCCTAGATCCTTTTCCCTCTCTGTTGGAACAGGCTAGGTGCCTAATGGATCCGGCCACCAGTTGTTGTCCCAGATGGAGGCTTGCATCACAAAGAACATCAGCTCGGTCTTTTCTTCATTGAGCTTCAAGAAGTTTCTTTCTATTCATCCTGCTACAGCTGTCATACAGTGGGAAACATTTGCTGCGGTAGCTGTCAGGTTTTGGGAATCAAAACAATGATCTGGGTGTCGTCTGCATATGAGACTCATAGAAGTGGAGGATTCTGGCAAGTGGTGAAACATAAAGGTTAAAGAGCATAGGGCTCAGAGATGGGCCCTGCGGTACTCCACATGGCAAGGAGAACAAGTCCAAGTGGAATTGGTCCAGCATCACCCTCTGGGACCTATGCTAAAGGATGGAAGACAGTAGTTTCAAACCCCTATCTGTGATACCCATTTCCTGTAGGCATTCAGTCAGCAGGGTTGGGGAGATGGTATCAAAGGCTGCGGACAGATCCAACAGGATCAAAGCCATTCCCTGCCCTTCATCCACAAGCCGCCTAATACAGTCCATGGCCGATACCAGTGCAGTTTCAGTTCCATGATGTTTCCGGAAACTGAACTGCACATTGTTCAGTCATCCTTGTTCTTCCATAAACTCCATCTGATGGCAATTGATATGTCTCTCCAAGATCAAAACTCTATACGACAAAGGACCAGCATACCTGAACCACCGCCTCACATTCCACGTACCCGCCAGACAACTCAAATACTCCCAACTTACCCTTGCCTCCGTCCTCAGGATCCACAAGACCAGAACCGGAGGAAGGTCATTCTCCTACCTCACTGCCAAGACCTGGAACACCTTGCCCCTTCACCTCAGGCAAACTGCGTTGCTGACCCAATTCAGGAAGGACCTCAAGACTTGGCTCTTCAAATGATCCTCCATCCAGCATGACCAGCAGCCCCCCTCCCCCAGCTCCTTGAGACCCTCACAGGTGAGTAGCAGCACTATACAAATCCCTGATTGATTGATTGATTGATTGATTGTAATGGAAGCAACAACATCAAACTATAGTTATTAAGGTCCTTAGAGTCAAGGTTGGGCTTCAAAAGAAGTGGCTTAACCACTGCTTCATTCTGCAACCACGGGTAGCACAAGAAGAGATGGCTTTATTCATCAGAGATGAAAGTGGATGCGCTATTACACTGGCCACCATTTGCAAAGTATTGTGTCCACATGGTCCAAGGGGAGAGCCTGACTTAGGGGCCGATTATTATGTTGTTAGGATAGCATTCCCATCGAATCGGGTTAGGAATGCTTTCCGAACCATTCGTATTCGGGGAGTCCTACTGACCGATTATGATGTGTATGGATGCTTACAGACTTGGTTCGGTCGGACTTGCGTTGACTTCAATGGGAGCCTGTGCCCCAAACGAGAACAAAGGAAAAAAGGGTGGGTGGGGAAAACCTTGCATCCTGGGTCAGGCACCCGATTGTGCCTGCCACATTGTGCATGGTTGGGAAGAGGGGTCCATTGGATACACCCATGGGCCACATTCGGTCATCTCCGGGTGAAGGGGGGCCCGCAACAGGCCCCTAAAGACCGATTCCAAAAGCCGTTTCATCTTGGTCAAACCGATTTGGAACGGCTGTCTGAATCGGTCATCGTACTTGCTCGTTCAGGAAACCATTTCCATTGGGCTTTACGATTCAGCTCCGAGTGACTCGAGCTGCCTGAATCCCATTTGGAACCGATTCGGACAGCCCAGAAGGCTTCCTTGCATCGTACTCCGTCATCCAGAAAGGTGCTGTTTTGGGGACAGTTTAAGTCATAAAAATGGTGGTTGCACCCAGGTACAATTACCTGCTGGGAATGTGGCTGCTACCTCTACTCATCAGATTCTGGAGAACAATGCGTACCGGGATATAGAATTTTTTCTAGGGCTGAAGGAACCCAGGCCTCAACCCCTCTAAAGTCCACATGGCTACAGAAGCTGGAGGCTTTTTATGTCTCTTTCATTTATACTAATACTACTTGCCACACCAATTGTCCCAGGTTCCCACTTTCGCCCATGATTGTAGTGAACCCCATCATGTAGGTGTCCATTAAATGGGTCCATTTAGCTCATCTACCCAGTCTCGACTGCCTTTCCTATATGGATTTTCCCATTATGCTCTACCTCGCCATGCTACATGCTATGTCAGACTCTTGTAATGTAGCACACAACCACATGGTCAAGAAATATATTCACTGTGGATCACCTACTTGGCACAATGTAGAGCTGGAGATCAGGGGCAAAGTACTACAAGGCAATTATAGATACCCTGTGGAGTCCAAAGATTAAATGATCTACTACAGGATGATGCATTGAAGTCCTTTGATAATGCAGTCTTAGAATGTGGCATTTCTAATACACAGGCCTAGCAAAACCTACTACTGTCACAGCACAGCCTTTAATGGGCAGATTTTACCATTTGCGCTTCACCCTACAAGTTTATCTGATACTGTCCTACATGGTGATATAGGATAAATCTAGGGGTTGCAACTGATTTGCACAAACAATGGATAATTCATCTAAACTCTACAAAGTACTCAATGGAAAAAGGGAAACAGGTCTCACATTCACATATTACAAGATGCTACGCTGGTGGTGTTGGTCATCAGTCAGACTCCACAGTAGTGGTTTAAGACAAAATAAGTTCAGGCATGTGACCTGTTACATATACTGTGGTCCCGTCCAAGGCGACTGGGCTTCTGGCACTGAGTATGGAAAGCCTTAGAGGACACAAGTTTCCACCCACTTGTTACGTCAGTGAAATTGCATTGGACGTAGATAATGCCTCCTCACACTGGCGTCAATGGTTAGCCACTACACTATCAACTACCAAAAGCGACATCCTCTGGCATCGGAGAATACGAGAATGACTGAATGAATGACAGAACTGTTGAGTTTAGATTGCATAAGTGCATCATATTCAAGGGGAGGGACCAGACAGCACTGTTTGACAGGATACAGGATCAAGGCATGTGCTATGGCCACGTTGAACACCCATATCACCATAGCCTATCTCCCACTACTACTTGCCTCATTACTGGACCTCTCTCATTGACAACACAGGAGTTTTGCTTTCACTGTTATATGGGCAATTATGTACAACAATACTCTTTGCCCATTCTTCCCCCAGGCTATACTACATTTTACAAACTGACAGTTTACCATTCTATGGGACACTACCATTCTACCCCCCCTCCTGTATCCCTTCACCATTCTCTATTCTACACAGGCTGACAGTATCACTGTCTCTAAGTACCAATCAATATCTTTCGATATTTCCCACTATCCCGAAGAAACCAGTTATGCCATAAAGTGTTATATTTCATATAGGTACCACGATATAGGTCTAGGTATCATCATAACCCTTCACCTATATTTTCTCCTAAACTACATACATAACGGATTTGGAGGACTGACCTTTTACCCAGTTACAATACTACACATAAGTACATAGGGTTTATTCCTGGGCACTGGCCTCATAAATTATGCATGAGGATTCTTAGATTCTTGGAATCACAGCAGGACCATCATCTCCTGCACAATAACTGTGTATAACGTTCATTCCCGACGTCATCCTAAGTCTGACACTGGCACAGCAAGGTAGAACCCCTGGGGATACCTTAGCGTATATAAACACCACATCTTGCTGAGATAGGGAGAGGCAATCACGGCTTCCATGCCGACACACTGATGCAAGACTCTGAGGTTCCTGCATGCAGATACTCCGGCTCTCAGTGGTCTGACATCCCTTGCGGGGTGTTCAGCTCGAGACCAGAACGGGGTCCCGCAGTCTCACATCAGGTAATGGGGTTGGCTTTATCCTAGAGGGATTCTTGGCTTTACACCTACTCACATGCTAGGTACACTTAGGTACATCTAGATAGGGTGCATCGTAGGAGTACGCATTTTTAGTGCCATGTATTTTATATACTTGCCTATATTTATGATTTTAGCAAAATGGTAGAAACCTACCACCTGTTTACTTTCTTAGTGCTGCTACTCATTTATATATGCTACTGTCTACTGGTGATTTCAGTGCACTTATTTTATGCTAGAATAACGACTGTTCAATAAATACATATTGAAAACGTCCCAACCGTTTATTCTGTGTATCTCTCTGAGAACAAGTGAGCACGAGTGACTGAGTGAAAAGTAAGTTACTGTTTCCACTGTCCTGAGGGATCAGGGTTTTCATGTTCGATAGTTACAAAAACTATTCTTTCCTTGGTAAGAGGAGGTTATAGTGGCATTGTGAGCTAGCTGGTACACTGGCCAACATACCCAGTGGGGGTGTCTGGAATCAGTCTGGACACCAGTCCCGCAGTGTATGTTGTCTAAATGCGCAGATCCTATATAGGTCTTATAGGAACTACACGACATTGCGCCGCCAACGTTGGTATTGACACTTATTTAACAGTCAAATCTGAGTAGTTCAGTCGTGCTATTCTCAGAGACCCCTACTCACATTTTCCCCAGACGTCTGGAGTGGGAGGGACCAAGTCCGCTGCTGCTGAGTAGGAAAATTCCTATGTATTGGCTGTTGGTTTAATCAAGCTTGAAGGATACAGTGTTCCTAATTGTGCATAAACACCTTATCTCAGTTCCCTTGAAACGCTCTCCTTTCTAAAAATAATGACTGAACGGTGAGACGTAGATGAAGGAAATGCACTAAACTTCTCAGCCGAAGTTAGAAATGCTGTCACCCTAAAATTAGTAGCATATGGTGTTACAATTAGGGGTGGGCAAGTGACTTTCGTGATTGAGGCACACAAATCATATAGAACAGAGGTATTCTATTCATGGATTAAATTCCCGCAGGCAAATGCACAAACAAAAACATTTCACTACTATGTAGAAGATGATATACCAAATGAGTATAGTCCATATGAGGACATTGAAATTCCACTCACTTACGAAGAACACCTCTACCTATTTAAAGGCTCCCTCCCCCATACAAGAAGTAGAGTAAGACTCGGTCCGCTCGGAAGAGAGGGAGAAACATGGCCAGTTTTAGCGGCATACACACCACACCCTGACATTGACACAATGCCAGGAGGAGACTTACTTGTAAGGCATAAAGAATTAATAAGACTTTACAGAAACATGACACAGTTTGTGTTGAGAGCAATCACACTTCAGCCCACACCGGCTACACAACCAGGGCCAGTGCAAAATCCTACAACAAAAATTACACCACAGACACTGCAAGCAGTGATGAGTAAAATGCCCACAAAACGTGAACAAATGCCCTTCTAGATAGCACAAAAAATAACACAGCTGGAGGCAGTGTTTCCACACACTGGTCCTAAGGAAAAGCATAGAATACTTACTATTTGCTTGCCAATGGGGATAGCTCCCTCTATAGCGGATTGTACCTCTTGGGGCACAGTCTTTGCTGTAATATATACCAGGACTCATGATATCCCTTTTTTAGCGGTAATACCAGATGTATTAAGACAAATACAGAACGAGTATGGAGCAGAGCCTGCTCTAAACTTAGGGATGATGGGGCAGATTTACAAGCCCCTTGCGCCACTTTTGAGTCACTTTTCCCATGTTAAAAATGACGCAAAAGTGGCGCAAGGGCCTTGTAAATAAGCCCCGAAGTTGTTAAATAACTTTGCCCAGGTATCTGCGAAAATATTGGCAAATATTAAAGGGGAAGCAGCATCAGTGGCAATACGCCAACGCCTGAGAGAGTTCACTCCATTACAACAGGAGACAGAACTACCTAAAATAATTGAAACTGCTTATGCAGAGTTAGGTAGAGACAGTCTGGGAGCTAGACATGTAAAAACCCTATCTAATGGGGAGTTCAGATAAAGAACAGGCAAAGCAAACACCAGTTTCCTCAAAGAAGAAATGGGACAATAATAAACAACATAAGAACAGATCTCACTCCAGGGGAAGGTCTCCTCAGCAGGAGCCCCCAGAAAGGACATATAATCTTAGGAATGGAGATAACATTAAAAAACCTGACAGGTATCAGGACAATGATACGCGTTCCTTTCGTTCCTTTCAGGGTTCATCAAAAAACTCTGAGAGGGAAGGACGGGCAGAACAAAGACAAGAAGAGTGTACAAAGTCCAGAGACAATAACGCACTTCAGACTACGCTTCAAAGAAAGAAGAAAAACCTAAAGCAAAACCTCAATTTAAAAAGAAGAAGGTAGCAGGTCTCAAAGTCAGACATGCCCAGAATTCTGAGGGCTCAGCTACTGAATGGGGAATGGGCTCTGACGATGCTAGCAGCGCGGCAGAAGTAACAATAGCTCACCGGGAACCTGATGGAATTTCTGGTGACAGCGGAGTTGAGTGAGTACATCACGGTGGAAACACCTGATCGTGGGTGAGTGTCCCACACAAGTTACATGAAATAACACTCCAAATGGAGGGGGACAAGCCCAGACAAGTTAAGGGTCTCTTCTGGGAGAACCTGACTTCTAGCTATGACATCCTATTAGCGGAAAAATATTGGCCGCCTACTATTGTTATGGAATGCCCAAAGGGGGAAACTGTAATGTTTACAGCTTTCTCCGACCTAGTCCCCGCACACCTAAGACATACATATGCACAGGAGTGGGCGGTAGCCCTTGCTCCAGCTTTATACTACAACCATGTTGGATGGGATGAGAAGTCTCCCCACCACGTTATTCCAACAAAAACAAACCCAACTCCACAAAGACAGTATCCCATAAAACAGGAAGCTAAGAAACAGGTCAGGGAGATCTTGGATCAACTTGAATACCAAGGTGTAATTGAACCACTGACAATTCATATCATCTAGTTTTAGACTATAGACACCTGAACTCATGTACCAAGACATTTGCGGTTCAGAATGCACACAGTGCCGCATTAATGAATAACATTGTGCGGAAAATATACAAAACATTAGATATCTCAAATGGATTTTTCTGCCAAAACATAGCGCCTGAAAGCAGATATTTGACAGCCTTCTCAGCACTAGGGTCCCAGCGTCAATTTTGTCGACTCCCCCAAGGGTATAAGAATAGCCCGGGGTTATTCTCTTTTTTTTTAAATATTCTTTATTAATTTTATACATACAAAACCCTCCCCATTCCACATCCCTCCCCCCACCCATCTCAGACATCATTCGAAAAGGAAAGTCTTATTACCAGTTACATAAATATCACGAAAACAAATCTTAGTTCATCTGGTGCAATATTGTTCATCACGTTCTTGTACTTTCAAATTATAATTAACTACATTTGGAATTTCACCATTATTATCTACTGGCGGTCGCCAGTAGATAGTTATAGTTAGGACCTATTTTCCATAGGAAATCCACAGCATTCTATTTGAAATAACTTAGGCGCCGGTTCGCGAAATTTTCAAAACCTATGGCCCGCTCCGGTCCGCTCCTATCCTGAAAGTTTCGGGGTGATTCGGCAAGCGGGGGCCGAGAAAAAAGCGGGGTCCCAAAACATGTTTTCCCCATGCAATTTCCCATAGGAAACTTTAGACACGGCTACAGCCCGAACTGCTGAACGGAATTACACCAAATTTGGCAAAGAGGTAGTTCTTGGTTCAGAAAGAACCCTTTTTGTTAAATGGTGTAAATCCGTTCAGTAGTTGCTGAGAAAATCAAAAGTAAAAACACATATATATCTATGGCCGCGGAGGATCCGCGCACCCTCCCGATCACGAGCTGTATGCTAATTGGCTGTCAACACTCCAAACCAGGAAGTGTTGGCAGCCATCTTGTGCCTCGGTAGAACCGAGGCACAAGAAAAGAGAAAAACTAAGGCGCAAAACAAGAAAAGGGGGAAGGGTAGAAACACCCTGACCTCCTAGGCCTGTTTTTTAAATCGGCGAGTTTCGCGCACCCAGCGCGAATTTCGGCTGAAAATTTTTAAAAAACGAAGCGCGGGCTCCCGCGCTTTGTATTCAAAAAGCCCCCGGGTGGGCCAAGTCTCGGGGGCAGTAAAAAAAATGTGTGGGGGTGACCCCAATCCCCCCACACTGCCCTGGGGACCGCCACCCCCGGGGCTTTGTATTAATATTTGCGGGGGCACACTGTCCCCCGCAGCCCCGGGGACCGCCACCCCCGGGGCTTGTTTTATTAAAGTTTGGGGGGGCTCTAAGGCCCCCCCAAGCCCCACCACCCCCCGGGGCTCTCATTAATAATATTTGCGGGGGGCACACTGCCCCCCGCAGCCCCGGGGACCGCCACCCCCCGGGGCTTCTTTTTTTAAAAAATAATATACCTGTGTGGGGGGGCTCGAGCCCCCCCACACGCCCCGGGGACCGCCACCTCCCCGGGGCACTAAAAAAAAAATGCTAATTTGGGGGCTGTACATGTGAAGGGAGGGGAGCCACGCGGCCCCCCTCCTGGAGCCCTCGATGGCCCTGGGGACCGCCACCCCCCAGGGCCGGCTCCTGCAGTGTCCCGGGGTGCCCACCCCTGGGACACTGCTGTTTGCAATGACAGGGCGGGAGCATTGCGGCTCCCGCCCTGTCATTGCAAACTTGCTTTGCTTCATTGAAGCGAGAGCAGGGAAACCTGCTCTCGCTTCAATGAAGCAAAGCAGATTGCTTTCCACATGGGGAGCTGCATGTTAGCAGCTCCCCATGTGGAAAAGCTATGTCGGCTCCCGCAGGATGCGGGGAGCCGGCGGGACCGTGGGGGCATTGGGGCTCCCCCCACAGTCCCCAATGGAGAGGGCCAGCCCCGGGGGATGGGGTCCCCGGGGCTAGTAGTGGCCCAGGAGGGGGGCCACGCGGCCCCCTCCCCAAAATGAAAAAAAGAATTAAAAAAACTAAATAAAGGCCGGCCCCGGGGGATGGGGTCCCCGGGGCCAATAGAAGCCTCAGGAGGGGGGCCACGCAGCCCCCCTCCATAAAAAAAAAGAAAATCTGGCCATGCCCCGGGGGATGGGGTCCCCGGGGCCAGAATTGGCCATGGGAGGGGGGCCCACGCGACCCCCTTCCCGTTCAGTTTTTTTTTTTTTTATTAAAAAAGGGGTTAGGCCCTGGGGGATGGGGTCCCCAGGGCCTAAAAAAAGTAAAAAGAAGGGGGCCACACAGCCCCCCTTCCAAAAAACAAAAAAACACGCGATCGTGTCGAGGCTCCGCCCCTCCCAGCAACACTCTGCAAATGCGCCCTGTGGCGCGTTTTAAGTTGGGAAATGAATTCCCCTTCAATACTGGGGGTCCCTAGGGGCCAACTAGCCCACCAAGGACCTCCAGTAAGCGCCACAGGCCTGCATTACAGAGAGGTGGTCCAGGCCACGCCCCTTTTTACACCTCTCTGCAACGCAGCTCTGTGGCGCTTACTGGAGGTACCTGGTGGGCTAGTTGGACCCCAGGGACCCTCAGGATTCAAGGGGACTTTATCCCCCAACTTAAAACGCGCCACGGGGCACGTTTGCACAGTGGTGAAGGGAGGGGGGGGCCTGAGGTGACATGTGTGCAAACACGCCCTGTGGCGCGTTTTAAGTTGGGGAATTAATTCCCCTTCAATCCTGAGGGCCCCTGGGGGCCAACTAGCCCACCAGGTACCTCCAGTAAGCGCCACAGGCCTGCGTTGCAGAGAGGTGGTCCAGGCCATGCCCCTTTTTACACCTCTCTGCAACGCAGCTCTGTGGCGCTTACTGGAGGTACCTGGTGGGCTAGTTGGAACCCAGGGACCCTCAAGATTCAAGGGGACTTAATTCCCAACTTAAAACGCGCCACGGGGCACGTTTGCACAGTGGTGAAGGGAGGGGCGGGGCCTGAGGTGACATGTGTGCAAACACGCCCTGTGGCGTGTTTTAAGTTGGGGGATTAAGTCCCTTGAATCCTGAGGGTCCCTGGGGTCCAACTACCCCACCAGGTACCTCCAGTAAGTGCCACAGAGCTGCGTTGCAGAGAGGTGTAAAAGGGCGTGGCCTCGGACCACCTCTCTGCAATGCAGGCCTGTGGTGCTTACTGGAAGTACCTGGTGGGCTAGTTGGGCCCCAGGGACCCTCAGGATTCAAGGTGACCTAATCCCCAAACTTAAAACGCGCCACGGGGCGCGTTTGCACAGTGGTGAAGGGAGGGGCCGGGGCCGCAGGTGACATGTGTGCAAACACGCCCTGTGGCGCGTTTTAAATTGGGAATTAATTCCCCTTGAATCCTGAGGGACCTTGGGGGCCAACTAGCCCACCAGGTAGCTCCAGTAAGCGCCACAGCCCTGCCTTGCAGAGAGGTGGTCCGAGGCCACGCCCCTTTTTACACCTCTCTGCAATGCTGCTCTGTGGCGCTTACTGGAGGTACCTGGTGGGCTAGTTGGACTCCAGGGACCCTCAGGATTCAAGGGGACTTAATACCCCAACTTAAAACGTGCCACGGGCGTGTTTGCACAGTGGTGAAGGGAGGGGGCGGGGCCTGATGTGACAAGTGTGCAAACGCGCTCCGTGGTGCGTTTTAATTTGGGGGATTAAGTCCCCTTGTATCCTGAGGGTCCCTGGGGGCCAACTAGCCCACCAGGTACCTTCAGTAAGTGCAACAGAGTTGCGTTGCAGAGAGGTGTAAAAAGGGGCGTGGTCTCGGACCACGTCTCTGCAACGCAGCTCTGTGGTGCCTACTGGAGGAACCTGGTGGGCTAGTTGGGCCTTAGGGACCCTCAGGATTCAAGGGGAGTAAATCTCCCAACTTAAAACGCGCCACAGGGTGCGTTTGCACACTTGTCACATCAGGCCCCACCCGCTCCCTTCACCACTGTGCAAACAGGCCCTCTGGTGCGTTGTAAGTTGGGGGATTAAGTCCCCTTCAATCCTGAGGGTCCCTTGCATCCAACTAGCCCACTAGGTACCTCCAGTAAGCGTCACAGAGCTGTGTTGAAGAGAGGTGTTAAAAGGGGAGTGGCCTTCGACCACCTCTCTGCAACGCAGCTCTGTGGCGCTTACTGGAGGTACCTGGTGGGCTAGTTGGCCCCAGGGACTCTCAGGATTCAAGGGGAATTAATCCCCCAACTTAAAACCCGCCAGGAGGCGCGTTTGCACAGTGGTGGAGGGAGGGGGCGGGCCTGATGTGACATGTGTGTACTTATCCAATCACTCCGCCAAAACCCAAGCACTTATAAATTCACCATGCACTCTCCTTGCAGTATTCTAATCATCCAGTCAGTACCCAAGCACTCATGCAATGACCCATGCACTAACTCATGCACTGCTACAATACTCTGAGCACTACTGATGCAGTCCAGCCATCGCCCTTTCACTACCCATGCACTCCTCCTATCACCCAGCGAGCACCATGTACTTATACAATCACTCCGCCAAAACCCAAGCACTTATAAATTCACCATGCATTCTCCTTGCATTACTCTAATCATCCAGTCAGTACCCATGCACTCATGCAATGACCCATGCACTAACTCATGCACTGCTACAATACCCTGAGCACTACTGATGCAGCCCAGCCATCTCTTTGTCACTACCTATGCACTCCTCCAATCACCCAGCCAGCACCATGTACTTATCCAATCACTCCGCCAAAACCCAAGCACTTATAGATTCACCATGCTCTCTCCTTGCAGTACTCTAATCATCCAGTCAGTACACATGCACTCTTGCAATGACCCAGCAACTAACTCATGCACTGCTACAATACTCTGAGCACTACTGATGCAGTCCAGCCATCGCCCTGTCACTACCCATGCACTCCTCCGAGCACCATGTACTTATGCAATCACTCTGCCAAAACCGAAGCAATTATAAATTCACCGTGCACTCTCCTTGCATTACTCTAATCATCCAGTCAGTACCCATGCACTCATGCAATGACCCATGCACTAACTCATGCACTGCTACAATACCCTGAGCACTACTGATGCAGTCCCGCCATCGCCCTGTCACTACCCATGCACTCCTCCAATCA
This sequence comes from Calotriton arnoldi, assembly GCA_963921515.1. NCBI lineage: Eukaryota > Metazoa > Chordata > Amphibia > Caudata > Salamandridae > Calotriton > Calotriton arnoldi. The sequence goes on along the minus strand of CAWUFW010003704.1, from coordinate 400,030 downwards.
CCCAGCGAGCACCATGTACTTATCCAATCACTCCGCCCAAACACAAACACTTATAAATTCACCATGCACTCTCCTTGCAGTACTCTAATCATCCAGTCACTACCCATGTACTCATGCAATGACGCAGGCACTAACACATGCACTGCTACAATCCCCTGAGGACTACTGATGCAGTCCACCAATCTCCTTGTCACTACCCATGCACTGCTCTAATCACCCAACCAGTAACATTGCCTTATCCAATCACTCCGCCAAAACACAAGCGATTATAAATTCACCATCCACTCTCCTTGCAGTACTCTAATCATCCAGTCAGTACCCATGTACTCATCCAATGACCCAGGCACTAACTCATGCACTGCTACAATACTCTGAGCACTACTGATGCAGTCCAGCCATCGCCCTGTCACTACTCATGCACTCCTCCTATCACCCAGCGAGCACCATGTACTTATCCAATCACTCCGCCAAAACCCAAGCACTTACAAATTCACCATGCACTCTCCTTGCATTACTCTAATCATCCAGTCAGTACCCATGCACTCATGCAATGACCCATGCACTAACTCATGCACTGCTACAATACCATATGTACTACTGATGCAGTCCAGCCATCGCCCTGTCACTACCCATGCACTCCTCCTATCACCCAGCGAGCACAATGTACTTATCCAATCACTCCGCCAAAACCCAAGCACTTATAAATTCACCATGCACTCTCCTTGCATTACTCTAATCATCCAGTCAGTACCCATGCACTCATGCAATGACCCACGCACTAACTCATGCACTGCTACAATACCCTAAGCACTACTGATGCAGTCCAGCCATCGCCCTGTCACTACCCATGCACTCCTCCAATCACCCAGCGAGCACCATGTACTTATCCAATCACTTCGCCAAAACACAAGCACTTATAAATTCACCATGTACTCTCCTTTCAGTACTCTAATCATCCAGTCACTACCCATGTACTCATGCAATGACCCAGGCACTAACACATGCACTGCTACAATCCCCTGCGCACTACTGATGCAGCCCAGCCATCTCTTTGTCACTACCCATGCACTCCTCTAATCACCCAACCAGTAACATGTCCTTATCCAATCACTCCGCCAAAACACAAGCGTTTATAAATTCACCATCCATTCTCCTTGCATTACTCTAATCATCCAGTCAGTACCCATGCACTCATGCAATGACCCATGCACTAACTCATGCACTGCTACAATACCCTGAGCACTACTGATGCAGTCCCGCCATTGCCCTGTCACTACCCATGCACTCCTCCAATCACCCAGCGAGCACCATGTACTTATCCAATCACTCCGCCCAAACACAAGCACTTATAAATTCACCATGCACTCTCCTTGCAGTACTCTAATCATCCAGTCACTACCCATGTACTCATGCAATGACGCAGGCACTAACACATGCACTGCTACAATCCCCTGAGGACTACTGATGCAGTCCACCAATCTCCTTGTCACTACCCATGCACTGCTCTAATCACCCAACCAGTAACATGTCCTTATCCAATCACTCTGCCAAAACACAAGCGATTATAAATTCACCATCCACTCTCCTTGCAGTACTCTAATCATCCAGTCAGTACCCATGTACTCATCCAATGACCCAGGCACTAACTCATGCACTGCTACAATACTCTGAGCACTACTGATGCAGTCCAGCCATCGCCCTGTCACTACCCATGCACTCCTCCTATCACCCAGCGAGCACCATGTACTTATCCAATCACTCCGCCAAAACCCAAGCACTTATAAATTCACCATGCACTCTCCTTGCATTACTCTAATCATCCAGTCAGTACCCATGCACTCATGCAATGACCCATGCACTAACTCATGCACTGCTACAATACCATATGCACTACTGATGCAGTCCAGCCATCGCCCTGTCACTACCCATGCACTCCTCCTATCACCCAGCGAGCACCATGTACTTATCCAATCACTCCGCCAAAACCCAAGCACTTATAAATTCACCATGCACTCTCCTTGCATTACTCTAATCATCCAGTCAGTACCCATGCACTCATGCAATGACCCACGCACTAACTCATGCACTGCTACAATACCCTGAGCTTTACTGATGCAGTCCAGCCATCGCCCTGTCACTACCCATGCACTCCTCCTATCACCCAGAAAGCACCATGTACTTATCCAATCACTCCGCCAAAACCCAAGCACTTATAAATTCACCATGCATTCTCCTTGCATTACTCTAATCCTCCAGTCAGTACCCATGCACTCATGCAATGACCCATGCACTAACTCATGCACTGCTACAATACCCTGAGCACTACTGATGCAGCCCAGCCATCTCTTTGTCACTACCCATGCACTCCTCCAATCACCCAGCCAGCACCATGTACTTATCCAATCACTCAGCCAAAACTCAAGCACTTATAGATTCACCATGCACTCTCCTTGCAGTACTTTAATCATCCAGTCAGTACACATGCACTCATGCAATGATCCAGCAACTAACTCATGCACTGCTACAATACTCTGAGCACTACTGATGCAGTCCAGCCATCGCCCTGTCACTACCCATGCACTCCTCCAATCACCCAGTGAGCACCATGTACTTATCCAATCACTTCGCCAAAACACAAGCACTTATAAATTCACCATGTACTCTCCTTGCATTACTCTAATCATCCAGTCAGTACCCATGCACTCATGCAATGACCCACGCACTAACTCATGCACTGCTACAATACCCTAAGCACTACTGATGCAGTCCAGCCATCGCCCTGTCACTACCCATGCACTCCTCCAATCACCCAGTGAGCACCATGTACTTATCCAATCACTTCGCCAAAACACAAGCACTTATAAATTCACCATGTACTCTCCTTTCAGTACTCTAATCATCCAGTTACTACCCATGTACTCATGCAATGACCCAGGCACTAACACATGCACTGCTACAATCCCCTGCGCACTACTGATGCAGCCCAGCCATCTCTTTGTCACTACCCATGCACTCCTCTAATCACCCAACCAGTAACATGTCCTTATCCAATCACTCCGCCAAAACACAAGCGTTTATAAATTCACCATCCATTCTCCTTGCAGTACTCTAATCATCCAGTCAGTACCCATGTACTCATCTAATGACCCAGGCACTAACTCATGCACTGCTACAATACTCTGAGCACTACTGATGCAGTCCAGCCACCACCCTGTCACTACCCATGCACTCCTCCTATAACCCAGCGAGCACCATGTACTTATCCAATCACTCCGCCAAAACCCAAGCACTTATAAATTCACTGTGCACTCTCCTTGCATTACTCTAACCATCCAGTCAGTACCCATGCACTCATGCAATGACCCATGCACTAACTCATGCACTGCTACAATACCCTGAGCTTTACTGATGCAGTCCAGCCATCGCCCTGTCACTACCCATGCACTCCTCCTATCACCCAGAAAGCACCATGTACTTATCCAATCACTCCGCCAAAACCCAAGCCCTTATAAATTCACCATGCATTCTCCTTGCATTACTCTAATCATCCAGTCAGTACCCATGCACTCATGAAATGACCCATGCACTAACTCATGCACTGCTACAATACCCTGAGCACTACTGATGCAGCCCAGCCATCTCTTTGTCACTACCCATGCACTCCTCCAATCACCCAGCCAGCACCATGTACTTATCCAATCACTCAGCCAAAACCCAAGCACTTATAGATTCACCATGCACTCTCCTTGCAGTACTTTAATCATCCAGTCAGTACACATGCACTCATGCAATGATCCAGCAACTAACTCATGCACTGCTACAATACTCGGAGCACTACTGATGCAGTCCAGCCATCACCCTGTCACTACCCATGCACTCCTCCTATCACCCAGCGAGCACCATGTACTTATGCAATCACTCCGCCAAAACCGAAGCACTTATAAATTTAACGTGCACTCTCCTTGCATTACTCTAATCATCCAGTCAGTACCCATGCACTCATGCAATGACCCATGCACTAACTCATGCACTGCTACAATACCCTGAGCACTACTGATGCAGTCCAGCCATCGCCCTGTCACTACCCATGCACTCCTCCTATCACCCAGCGAGCACCATGTACTTATCCAATCACTCCGCCCAAACACAAGCACTTATAAATTCACAATGCACTCTCCTTGCAGTACTCTAATCATCCAGTCACTACCCATGTACTCATGCAATGATGCAGGCACTAACACATGCACTGCTACAATCCCCTGAGGACTACTGATGCAGTCCACCCATCTCCTTGTCACTACCCATGCACTCCACTAATCACCCAACCAGTAACATGTCCTTATCCAGTCACTCCGCCAAAACACAAGCGATTATAAATTCACCATCCACTCTCCTTGCAGTACTCTAATCATCAAGTCAGTACCCATGTACTCATCCAATGACCCAGGCACTAACTCATGCACTGCTACAATACTCTGAGCACTACTGATGCAGTCCAGCCATTGCCCTGTCACTACCCATGCACTCCTCCTATCACCCAGCGAGCACCATGTACTTATGCAATCACTCCGCCAAAACCCAAGCACTTATAAATTCACCATGCACTCTCCTTGCATTACTCTAATCATCCAGTCAGTACCCATGCACTCATGCAATGACCCATGCACTAACTCATGCACTGCTACAATACCATGAGCACTACTGATGCAGCCCAGCCATCGCCCTGTCACTACCCATGCACTCCTCCTATCACCCAGCGAGCACCATGTACTTATCCAATCACTCCGCCAAAACCCAAGCACTTAGAAATTTACCATGCACTCTCCTTGCATTACTCTAATCATCCAGTCAGTAACCATGCACTCATGCAATGACCCATGCACTAACTCATGCACTGCTACAATACCCTAAGCACTACTGATGCAGTCCAGCCATCGCCCTGTCACTACCCATGCACTCCTCCAATCACCCAGCGAGCACCATGTACTTATCCAATCACTCCGCCAAAACACAAGCACTTATAAATTCACCATGTACTCTCCTTGCAGTACTTTAATCATCCAGTCACTACCCATGTACTCATGCAATGACCCAGGCACTAACACATGCACTGCTACAATCCCCTGAGCACTACTGATGCAGCCCAGCCATCTCTTTGTCACTACCCATGCACTCCTCTAATCACCCAACCAGTAACATGTCCTTATCCAATCACTCCGCCAAAACACAAGCGTTTATAAATTCACCATCCATTCTCCTTGCAGTACTCTAATCATCCAGTCAGTACCTATGTACTCATCCAATGACCCAGGCACTAACTCATGCACTGCTACAATACTCTGAGCACTACTGATGCAGTCCAGCCATCGCCCTGTCACTACCCATGCACTCCTCCTATCACCCAGCGAGCACCATGTACTTATCCAATCACTCCGCCAAAACCCAAGCACTTATAAATTCACCGTGCACTCTCCTTGCATTACTCTAATCATCCAGTCAGTACCCATGCACTCATGCAATGACCCATGCACTAACTCATGCACTGCTACAATACCCTGAGCACTACTGATGCAGTCCAGCCATCGCCCTGTCACTACCCATGCACTCCTCCAATCACCCAGCGAGCACCATGTACTTATCCAATCACTCTGCCAAAACACAAGCACTTATAAATTCACCATGCACTCTCCTTGCAGTGCTCTAATCATCCAGTCACTACCCACGTACTCATGCAATGATGCAGGCAATAACACATGCACTGCTACAATCCACTGAGGACTACTGATGCAGTCCAGCCATCTCCTTGTCACTACCCATGCACTCCTCCAATCACCCAACCAGTTCCATGTCCTTATCCAATCACTCTGCCAAAACACAAGCGATTATAAATGCACCCTCCACTCTCCTTGCAGTACTCTAATCATCCAGTCAGTACCCATGTACTCATCCAATGACCCAGGCACTAACTCATGCACTGCTACAATACTCTGAGCACTACTGATGCAGTCCAGCCATCGCCCTGTCACTACCCATGCACTCCTCCAATCACCCAGCGAGCACCATGTACTTATCCAATCACTCTGCCAAAACACAAGCACTTATAAATTCACCATGCACTCTCCTTGCATTACTCTAATCATCCAGTCAGTACCCATGCACTCATGCAATGACCCATGCACTAACTCATGCACTGCTACAATACCCTGAGCACTACTGATGCAGTCCAGCCATCGCCCTGTCACTACCCATGCACTCCTCCTATCACCCAGCGAGCACCATGTACTTATCCAATCACTCCGCCAAAACCCAAGCACTTATAAATTCACCATGCACTCTCCTTGCATTACTCTAATCATCCAGTCAGTACCCATGTCCTCATGCAATGACCCAGGCACTAACACATGCACTGCTACAATCCCCTGCGCACTACTGATGCAGCCCAGCCATCTCTTTGTCACTACCCATGCACTCCTCTAATCACCCAACCAGTAACATGTCCTTATCCAATCACTCTGCCAAAACACAAGCGATTATAAATGCACCCTCCACTCTCCTTGCAGTACTCTAATCATCCAGTCAGTACCCATGTACTCATCCAATGACCCAGGCACTAACTCATGCACTGCTACAATACTCTGAGCACTACTGATGCAGTCCAGCCACCACCCTGTCACTACCCATGCACTCCTCCTATAACCCAGCGAGCACCTTGTACTTATCCAATCACTCCGCCAAAACCCAAGCACTTATAAATTCACTGTGCATTCTCCTTGCATTACTCTAACCATCCAGTCAGTACCCATGCACTCATGCAATGACCCATGCACTAACTCATGCACTGCTACAATACCCTGAGCTTTACTGATGCAGTCCAGCCATCGCCCTGTCACTACCCATGCACTCCTCCTATCACCCAGAAAGCACCATGTACTTATCCAATCACTACGCCAAAACCCAAGCACTTATAAATTCACCATGCATTCTCCTTGCATTACTCTAATCATCCAGTCAGTACCCATGCACTCATGCAATGACCCATGCACTAACTCATGCACTGTTACAATACCCTGAGCACTACTGATGCAGCCCAGCCATCTCTTTGTCACTACCCATGCACTCCTCCAATCACCCAGCCAGCACCATGTACTTATCCAATCACTCAGCCAAAACCCAAGCACTTATAGATTCACCATGCACTCTCCTTGCAGTACTTTAATCATCCAGTCAGTACACATGCACTCATGCAATGACCCATGCACTAACTCATGCACTGCTACAATACCATGAGCACTACTGATGCAGCCCAGCCATCGCCCTGTCACTACCCATGCACTCCTCCTATCACCCAGCGAGCACCATGTACTTATCCAATCACTCCGCCAAAACCCAAGCACTTATATATTTACCATGCACTCTCCTTGCATTACTCTAATCATCCAGTCAGTAACCATGCACTCATGCAATGACCCATGCACTAACTCATGCACTGCTACAATACCCTAAGCACTACTGATGCAGTCCAGCCATCGCCCTGTCACTACCCATGCACTCCCCCAATCACCCAGCGAGCACCATGTACTTATCCAATCACTCCGCCAAAACACAAGCACTTATAAATTCACCATGTACTCTCCTTGCAGTACTTTAATCATCCAGTCACTACCCATGTACTCATGCAATGACCCAGGCAATAACACATGCACTGCTACAATCCCCTGAGCACTACTGATGCAGCCCAGCCATCTCTTTGTCACTACCCATGCACTCCTCTAATCACCCAACCAGTAACATGTCCTTATCCAATCACTCAGCCAAAACACAAGCGTTTATAAATTCACCATCCATTCTCCTTGCAGTACTCTAATCATCCAGTCAGTACCCATGTACTCATCCAATGACCCAGGCACTAACTCATGCACTGCTACAATACTCTGAGCACTACTGATGCAGTCCAGCCATCGCCCTGTCACTACCCATGCACTCCTCCTATCACCCAGCGAGCACCATGTACTTATCCAATCACTCCGCCAAAACCCAAGCACTTATAAATTCACCGTGCACTCTCCTTGCATTACTCTAATCATCCAGTCAGTACCCATGCACTCATGCAATGACCCATGCACTAACTCATGCACTGCTACAATACCCTGAGCACTACTGATGCAGTCCAGCCATCGCCCTGTCACTACCCATGCACTCCTCCAATCACCCAGCGAGCACCATGTACTTATCCAATCACTCTGCCAAAACACAAGCACTTATAAATTCACCATGCACTCTCCTTGCAGTGCTCTAATCATCCAGTCACTACCCACGTACTCATGCAATGATGCAGGCAATAACACATGCACTGCTACAATCCACTGAGGACTACTGATGCAGTCCAGCCATCTCCTTGTCACTACCCATGCACTCCTCCAATCACCCAACCAGTTCCATGTCCTTATCCAATCACTCTGCCAAAACACAAGCACTTATAAATTCACCATGCACTCTCCTTGCATTACTCTAATCATCCAGTCAGTACCCATGCACTCATGCAATGACCCATGCACTAACTCATGCACTGCTACAATACCCTGAGCACTACTGATGCAGTCCAGCCATCGCCCTGTCACTACCCATGCACTCCTCCTATCACCCAGCGAGCACCATGTACTTATCCAATCACTCCGCCAAAACCCAAGCACTTATAAATTCACCATGCACTCTCCTTGCATTACTCTAATCATCCAGTCAGTACCCATGTCCTCATGCAATGACCCAGGCACTAACACATGCACTGCTACAATCCCCTGCGCACTACTGATGCAGCCCAGCCATCTCTTTGTCACTACCCATGCACTCCTCTAATCACCCAACCAGTAACATGTCCTTATCCAATCACTCCGCCAAAACACAAGCGTTTATAAATTCACCATCCATTCTCCTTGCAGTACTCTAATCATCCAGTCAGTACCCATGTACTCATCCTATGACCCAGGCACTAACTCATGCACTGCTACAATACTCTGAGCACTACTGATGCAGTCCAGCCACCACCCTGTCACTACCCATGCACTCCTCCTATAACCCAGCGAGCACCATGTACTTATCCAATCACTCCGCCAAAACCCAAGCACTTATAAATTCACTGTGCATTCTCCTTGCATTACTCTAACCATCCAGTCAGTACCCATGCACTCATGCAATGACCCATGCACTAACTCATGCACTGCTACAATACCCTGAGCTTTACTGATGCAGTCCAGCCATCGCCCTGTCACTACCCATGCACTCCTCCTATCACCCAGAAAGCACCATGTACTTATCCAATCACTCCGCCAAAACCCAAGCACTTATAAATTCACCATGCATTCTCCTTGCATTACTCTAATCATCCAGTCAGTACCCATGCACTCATGCAATGACCCATGCACTAACTCATGCACTGTTACAATACCCTGAGCACTACTGATGCAGCCCAGCCATCTCTTTGTCACTACCCATGCACTCCTCCAATCACCCAGCCAGCACCATGTACTTATCCAATCACTCAGCCAAAACCCAAGCACTTATAGATTCACCATGCACTCTCCTTGCAGTACTTTAATCATCCAGTCAGTACACATGCACTCATGCAATGATCCAGCAACTAACTCATGCACTGCTACAATACTCTGAACACTACTGATGCAGTCCAGCCATCGCCCTGTCACTACCCATGCACTCCTCCTATCACCCAGCGAGCACCATGTACTTATGCAATCACTCCGCCAAAACCGAAGCACTTATAAATTCAAAGTGCACTCTCCTTGCATTACTCTAATCATCCAGTCAGTACCCATGCACTCATGCAATGACCCATGCACTAACTCATGCACTGCTACAATACCCTGAGCACTACTGATGCAGTCCCGCCATTGCCCTGTCACTACCCATGCACTCCTCCAATCACCCAGCGAGCACCATGTACTTATCCAATCACTCCGCCCAAACACAAGCACTTATAAATTCACCATGCACTCTCCTTGCAGTACTCTAATCATCCAGTCACTACCCATGTACTCATGCAATGACGCAGGCACTAACACATGCACTGCTACAATCCCCTGAGGACTACTGATGCAGTCCACCCATCTCCTTGTCACTACCCATGCACTCCACTAATCACCCAACCAGTAACATGTCCTTATCCAGTCACTCCGCCAAAACACAAGCGATTATAAATTCACCATCCACTCTCCTTGCAGTACTCTAATCATCAAGTCAGTACCCATGTACTCATCCAATGACCCAGGCACTAACTCATGCACTGCTACAATACTCTGAGCACTACTGATGCAGTCCAGCCATTGCCCTGTCACTACCCATGCACTCCTCCTATCACCCAGCGAGCACCATGTACTTATCCAATCACTCCGCCAAAACCCAAGCACTTATAAATTCACCATGCACTCTCCTTGCATTACTCTAATCATCCAGTCAGTACCCATGCACTCATGCAATGACCCATGCACTAACTCATGCACTGCTACAATACCATGAGCACTACTGATGCAGCCCAGCCATCGCCATGTCACTACCCATGCACTCCTCCTATCACCCAGCGAGCACCATGTACTTATCCAATCACTCCGCCAAAACCCAAGCACTTATAAATTTACCATGCACTCTCCTTGCATTACTCTAATCATCCAGTCAGTAACCATGCACTCATGCAATGACCCATGCACTAACTCATGCACTGCTACAATACCCTAAGCACTACTGATGCAGTCCAGCCATCGCCCTGTCACTACCCATGCACTCCTCCAATCACCCAGCGAGCACCATGTACTTATCCAATCACTCCGCCAAAACACAAGCACTTATAAATTCACCATGTACTCTCCTTGCAGTACTTTAAACATCCAGTCACTACCCATGTACTCATGCAATGACCCAGGCACTAACACATGCACTGCTACAATCCCCTGAGCACTACTGATGCAGCCCAGCCATCTCTTTGTCACTACCCATGCACTCCTCTAATCACCCAACCAGTAACATGTCCTTATCCAATCACTCTGCCAAAACACAAGCGTTTATAAATTCACCATCCATTCTCCTTGCAGTACTCTAATCATCCAGTCAGTACCCATGTACTCATCCAATGACCCAGGCACTAACTCATGCACTGCTACAATACTCTGAGCACTACTGATGCAGTCCAGCCATCGCCCTGTCACTACCCATGCACTCCTCCTATCACCCAGCGAGCACCATGTACTTATCCAATCACTCCGCCAAAACCCAAGCACTTATAAATTCACCGTGCACTCTCCTTGCATTACTCTAATCATCCAGTCAGTACCCATGCACTCATGCAATGACCCATGCACTAACTCATGCACTGCTACAATACCCTGAGCACTACTGATGCAGTCCAGCCATCACCCTGTCACTACCCATGCACTCCTCCAATCACCCAGCGAGCACCATGTACTTATCCAATCACTCTGCCAAAACACAAGCACTTATAAATTCACCATGCACTCTCCTTGCAGTGCTCTAATCATCCAGTCACTACCCACGTACTCATGCAATGACGCAGGCAATAACACATGCACTGCTACAATCCACTGAGGACTACTGATGCAGTCCAGCCATCTCCTTGTCACTACCCATGCACTCCTCCAATCACCCAACCAGTTCCATGTCCTTATCCAATCACTCTGCCAAAACACAAGCGATTATAAATGCACCCTCCACTCTCCTTGCAGTACTCTAATCATCCAGTCAGTACCCATGTACTCATCCAATGACCCAGGCACTAACTCATGCACTGCTACAGTACTCTGAGCACTACTGATGCAGTCCAGCCATCGCCCTGTCACTACCCATGCACTCCTCCAATCACCCAGCGAGCACCATGTACTTATCCAATCACTCTGCCAAAACACAAGCACTTATAAATTCACCATGCACTCTCCTTGCATTACTCTAATCATCCAGTCAGTACCCATGCACTCATGCAATGACCCATGCACTAACTCATGCACTGCTACAATACCCTGAGCACTACTGATGCAGTCCAGCCATCGCCCTGTCACTACCCATGCACTCCTCCTATCACCCAGCGAGCACCATGTACTTATCCAATCACTCCGCCAAAACACAAGCACTTATAAATTCACCATGTACTCTCCTTTCAGTACTCTAATCATCCAGTCACTACCCATGTACTCATGCAATGACCCAGGCACTAACACATGCACTGCTACAATCCCCTGCGCACTACTGATGCAGCCCAGCCATCTCTTTGTCACTACCCATGCACTCCTCTAATCACCCAACCAGTAACATGTCCTTATCCAATCACTCCGCCAAAACACAAGCGTTTATAAATTCACCATCCATTCTCCTTGCAGTACTCTAATCATCCAGTCAGTACCCATGTACTCATCCAATGACCCAGGCACTAACTCATGCACTGCTACAATACTCTGAGCACTACTGATGCAGTCCAGCCACCACCCTGTCACTACCCATGCACTCCTCCTATCACCCAGTGAGCACCATGTACTTATCCAATCACTCCGCCAAAACCCAAGCACTTATAAATTCACTGTGCACTCTCCTTGCATTACTCTAACCATCCAGTCAGTACCCATGCACTCATGCCATGACCCATGCACTAACTCATGCACTGCTACAATACTCTGAGCACTACTGATGCAGTCCAGCCATCGTCCTGTCACTACCCATGCACTCCTCTGATCACCCAGCGAGCGCCATGTACTTATCCAATCACTCCGCCAAAACCGAAGCACTTATAAATTCACTGTGCACTCTCCTTGCATTACTCTAATCATCCAGTCAGTACCCATGCACTCATGCAATGACCCATGCACTAACTCATGCACTGCTACAATACCCTGAGCTTTACTGATGCAGTCCAGCCATCGCCCTGTCACTACCCATGCACTCCTCCTATCACCCAGAAAGCACCATGTACTTATCCAATCACTCCGCCAAAACCCAAGCACTTATAAATTCACCATGCATTCTCCTTGCATTACTCTAATCATCCAGTCAGTACCCATGCACTCATGCAATGACCCATGCACTAACTCATGCACTGCTACAATACCCTGAGCACTACTGATGCAGCCCAGCCATCTCTTTGTCACTACCCATGCACTCCTCCAATCACCCAGCCAGCACCATGTACTTATCTAATCACTCAGCCAAAACTCAAGCACTTATAGATTCACCATGCACTCTCCTTGCAGTACTTTAATCATCCAGTCAGTACACATGCACTCATGCAATGATCCAGCAACTAACTCATGCACTGCTACAATACTCTGAGCACTACTGATGCAGTCCAGCCATCGCCCTGTCACTACCCATGCACTCCTCCAATCACCCAGTGAGCACCATGTACTTATCCAATCACTTCGCCAAAACACAAGCACTTATAAATTCACCATGTACTCTCCTTGTATTACTCTAATCATCCAGTCAGTACCCGTGCACTCATGCAATGACCCACGCACTAACTCATGCACTGCTACAATACCCTAAGCACTACTGATGCAGTCCAGCCATCGCCCTGTCACTACCCATGCACTCCTCCAATCACCCAGTGAGCACCATGTACTTATCCAATCACTTCGCCAAAACACAAGCACTTATAAATTCACCATGTACTCTCCTTTCAGTACTCTAATCATCCAGTCACTACCCATGTACTCATGCAATGACCCAGGCACTAACATATGCACTGCTACAATCCCCTGCGCACTACTGATGCAGCCCAGCCATCTCTTTGTCACTACCCATGCACTCCTCTAATCACCCAACCAGTAACATGTCCTTATCCAATCACTCCGCCAAAACACAAGCGTTTATAAATTCACCATCCATTCTCCTTGCAGTACTCTAATCATCCAGTCAGTACCCATGTACTCATCTAATGACCCAGGCACTAACTCATACACTGCTACAATACTCTGAGCACTACTGATGCAGTCCAGCCACCACCCTGTCACTACCCATGCACTCCTCCTATAACCCAGCGAGCAACATGTACTTATCCAAACACTCCGCCAAAACCCAAGCACTTATAAATTCACTGTGCACTCTCCTTGCATTACTCTAACCATCCAGTCAGTACCCATGCACTCATGCAATGACCCATGCACTAACTCATGCACTGCTACAATACTCTGAGCACTATTGATGCAGTCCAGCCATCGCCCTGTCACTACCCATGCAGTCCTCCGATCACCCAGCGAGCACCATGTACTTATCCAATCACTCTGCCAAAACCGAAGCACTTATAAATTCACCGTGCACTCTCCTTGCATTACTCTAATCATCCAGTCAGTACCCATGCACTCATGCAATGACCCATGCACTAACTCATGCACTGCTACAATACCCTGAGCTTTACTGATGCAGTCCAGCCATCGCCCTGTCACTACCCATGCACTCCTCCTATCACCCAGAAAGCACCATGTACTTATCCAATCACTCAGCCAAAACCCAAGCACTTATAGATTCACCATGCACTCTCCTTGCAGTACTTTAATCATCCAGTCAGTACACATGCACTCATGCAATGATCCAGCAACTAACTCATGCACTGCTACAATACTCTGAGCACTACTGATGCAGTCCAGCCATCGCCCTGTCACTACCCATGCACTCCTCCAATCACCCAGCGAGCACCATGTACTTATCCAATCACTCCGCCCAAACACGAGCACTTATAAATTCACCATGCACTCTCCTTGCAGTACTTTAATCATCCATTCACTACCCATGTACTCATGCAATGACGCAGGCACTAACACATGCACTGCTACAATCCCCTGAGGACTACTGATGCAGTCCACCCATCTCCTTGTCACTACCCATGCACTCCACTAATCACCCAACCAGTAACATGTCCTTATCCAGTCACTCCGCCAAAACACAAGCGATTATAAATTCACCATCCACTCTCCTTGCAGTACTCTAATCATCAAGTCAGTACCCATGTACTCATCCAATGACCCAGGCACAAACTCATGCACTGCTACAATACTCTGAGCACTACTGATGCAGTCCAGCCATTGCCCTGTCACTACCCATGCACTCCTCCTATCACCCAGCGAGCACCATATACTTATCCAATCACTCCGCCAAAACCCAAGCACTTATAAATTCACCATGCACTCTCCTTGCATTACTCTAATCATCCAGTCAGTACCCATGCACTCATGCAATGACCCATGCACTAACTCATGCACTGCTACAATACCATGAGCACTACTGATGCAGCCCAGCCATCGCCCTGTCACTACCCATGCACTCCTCCTATCACCCAGCGAGCACCATGTACTTATCCAATCACTCCGCCAAAACCCAAGCACTTATAAATTTACCATGCACTCTCCTTGCATTACTCTAATCATCCAGTCAGTAACCATGCACTCATGCAATGACCCATGCACTAACTCATGCACTGCTACAATACCCTAAGCACTACTGATGCAGTCCAGCCATCGCCCTGTCACTACCCATGCACTCCTCCAATCACCCAGCGAGCACCATGTACTTATCCAATCACTCCGCCAAAACACAAGCACTTATAAATTCACCATGTACTCTCCTTGCAGTACTTTAATCATCCAGTCACTACCCATGTACTCATGCAATGACCCAGGCACTAACACATGCACTGCTACAATCCCCTGAGCACTACTGATGCAGCCCAGCCATCTCTTTGTCACTACCCATGCACTGCTCTAATCACCCAACCAGTAACATGTCCTTATCCAATCACTCCGCCAAAACACAAGCGTTTATAAATTCACCATCCATTCTCCTTGCAGTACTCTAATCATCCAGTCAGTACCCATGTACTCATCCAATGACCCAGGCACCAACTCATGCACTGCTACAATACTCTGAGCACTACTGATGCAGTCCAGCCATCGCCCTGTCACTACCCATGCACTCCTCCTATCACCCAGCGAGCACCATGTACTTATCCAATCACTCCGCCAAAACCCAAGCACTTATAAATTCACCGTGCACTCTCCTTGCATTACTCTAATCATCCAGTCAGTACCCATGCACTCATGCAATGACCCATGCACTAACTCATGCACTGCTACAATACCCTGAGCACTACTGATGCAGTCCAGCCATCGCCCTGTCACTACCCATGCACTCCTCCAATCACCCAGCGAGCACTATGTACTTATCCAATCACTCTGCCAAAACACAAGCACTTATAAATTCACCATGCACTCTCCTTGCAGTGCTCTAATAATCCAGTCACTACCCACGTACTCATGCAATGACGCAGGCAATAACACATGCACTGCTACAATTCACTGAGGACTACTGATGCAGTCCAGCCATCTCCTTGTCACTACCCATGCACTCCTCCAATCACCCAACCAGTTCCATGTCCTTATCCAATCACTCTGCCAAAACACAAGCGATTATAAATGCACCCTCCACTCTCCTTGCAGTACTCTAATCATCCAGTCAGTACCCATGTACTCATCCAATGACCCAGGCACTAACTCATGCACTGCTACAATACTCTGAGCACTACTGATGCAGTCCAGCCATCGCCCTGTCACTACCCATGCACTCCTCCAATCACCCAGCGAGCACCATGTACTTATCCAATCACTCTGCCAAAACACAAGCACTTATAAATTCACCATGCACTCTCCTTGCATTACTCTAATCATCCAGTCAGTACCCATGCACTCATGCAATGACCCATGCACTAACTCATGCACTGCTACAATACCCTGAGCACTACTGATGCAGTCCAGCCATCGCCCTGTCACTACCCATGCACTCCTCCTATCACCCAGCGAGCACCATGTACTTATCCAATCACTCCGCCAAAACCCAAGCACTTATAAATTCACCATGCACTCTCCTTGCATTACTCTAATCATCCAGTCAGTACCCATGCACTCATGCAATGACCCATGCACTAACTCATGCACTGCTACAATACCCTGAGCACAATTGATGCAGTCCAGCCATCGCCCTGTCACTACCCATGCACTCCTCCAATCACCCAGCGAGCACCATGTACTTATCCAATCACTCCGCCAAAACACAAGCACTTATAAATTCACCATGCACTCTCCTTGCAGTACTCTAATCATCCAGTCACTACCCACGTACTCATGCAATGACCCAGGCACTAACACATGCACTGCTACAATCCCCTGAGCACTACTGATGCAGCCCAGCCATCTCTTTGTCACTACCCATGCACTCCTCTAATCACCCAACCAGTAACATGTCCTTATCCAATCACTCCGCCAAAACACAAGCACTTATAAATTCACCATCCACTCTCCTTGCAGTACTCTAATCATCCAGTCAGTACCCATGTACTCATCCAATGACCCAGGCACTAACTCATGGCAAATACAGAGGAGGTCATGCTAATCACAGGGGTACCCCAACGCATAGTGTTCCCTAGTGTATGTAGGTGTTTTCACTGTATTCTAAGTGTCTTTTAGCATAGCACTGGCTCTAGGGCCGGTTAGTCAGAGTCAGTTACCACCAGTACCCGTCAGCAAAAGTTGGGGGCACAGGAGGACTTTCTGCTCCTCTGTTGGTTCTTTCTGCACATCTCTTGCTTCTTCTTGCACTTTTCTTCGTCTTTCTGGACTTCTGTTGCCTCTTTCTGCATGTCTTGCTTCTTTGTGCGCTTTTCTTCCTCTTTCTTCACATGTCCTACCTTTGTAGGCATAGTTAGAAATTAGCATTGAAAAAACCTTTGAAATTCACTGAAAAAACCATAGGTTTCAGGGACGTTATAGTTAGAAATTAGCATTTAAAAAACCTTTGAAATTCACTGAAAAAACCATAGGTTTCAGGGATGTTATAGTTAGAAATTAGCATTTAAAAAACCTTAGAAATTCACTGAAAAAACCATAGGTTTCAGGGAGGTTATAGTTAGTTGGACATTTCACTCGTACAAAACCAGAGAAATTCCCCCGTTATAGTTAGTTCAGCTAACTATAACTCGCGCCCCCGCAATGCACTGCTGATGACGTCACATATTACATCATTCATGTTATGGTCAGTGACATCACTGATGACATCACTGATTGCATCATCCACGTGAAAATCTGATGCACCTCCTCACACTCTAATATAACCTTTGATACACCCACTGTAAAATACAGGCTACCATTTTCGAAACCATCGACACACCAATACCAGTTACTACATTCGCACTCACTGATTCCTAGGTCTACACACACATCCACTCATTCACCCATACAATCACTCATACATGCAGTCACTCATCAATACAACACTATCATATGCACTCATACACCTATACAGACACTCACACACTGCCACTCATCCATGGAGTTACTCACACACCTAGTCAGTCATGCAAATAATCAATCACACTCCCATTTACTCACCTATACAGATAGTAACGCATACTTACTCTCTTATATAATCACTGATACAAGTACACACTCATCCATACAGCCACTCTCACAATCACTGACTCTCACGTATAGTCATTTATACTTCAACTCTCACATACAGCCTTTTCCCTATGTAGTTACTTGGACATGTACCACTGAGACATCCATTCACTCACCAATACACCCATACACACACTCACCCGCCCATACAGCTGTTTTCACATGCACTCTTGAACCCATACACCCAGTGAATCAACCACTCACACATCTATGCACAGAGTCACACACCTCACACCCACCCACACACACACTCAGTCTCCCATACAAATACTCAAGCAACAAATCAATAACCGATATACACACTCATGTAGATACTCACCAACCCATGCATTCAGTAAGACACATTTAATCACTCACTTATACAGTCAGCCATGCACCTACTAAATCATCCATCCAGACACTTATACACCCACTCATTCTTCAAAACACCTTGGCATATATATAAAACATATTTAAACTTTACAGAAACACACAGTGACTGGATGATGTCATCAGTGATGTCATTTGAGATGTCATCAGTGATGTCATCAGTGATGTCACTGACCATGTCATGAATGATGTAATATGTGACGTCATCAGCAGTGCATTGCGGGGGCGCGAGTTATAGTTAGCTGAACTAACTATAACGGGGGAATTTCTCTGGTTTTGTACGAGAGAAATGTCCAACTAACTATAACCTCCCTGAAACCTATGGTTTTTTCAGTGAATATAAAATATACATACAAACAAACATTTATCCAGCCCCATTATGACTTTGCATCCATTGTATTGAAGGCTCCCATATTTCCAACCCTTTTTTGCGTTTATTATGCCCCTTTCTTTTATAGATAGCTACTTCCAAGCTACACGTCGCAAGCAATCGGTCTCTCCATTGTTGGAACGCCGGCGGGTTCGGATCTAACCAAGCTGAAGCTATACATATCCTTAAGACAGCCATAGCCACAAAGATCAAGCCTTGCATATTTTTAGGTCGATTTATATTAGCTACACCAAACATTATTTCGTCCGCTGAGATTTCTATTCTTACTTTTAAAATCTCTGATAAAAAACCTGATATATCATTAACCAGCTCCGATAATACATCACATGATGCGAATATATGCACACTGTCGGCTTCACATAACGCACAACGTGGACATGTCGTTCCCTTTCCAGTCCCACACTTAGCTATAGTTTTGGGGGTGTAATATAATGAAAAAAAAGTTTTGTAGTATTGAGCTTGTAATTTTGTAGACATTAAACAAGATTTAGATAATTCATAAGAATGGTGAAGAGTTTCGGCAGAGATCCCTAATTTAGCCTGCCATTTTAAAACGCATTTTTCCATATCGTCTAAACAGAAAGCATTCATATATTCGTAGACTTCTCCTATAGTTATTGTTATATTTCTACACAGCTTTTCCATAGTTTGAATTGTTTGAAATTTGGCTCCCCCACCCACTTTCCCCCACAAAAAATCCCTAACCTGGAGAAATTTAAAGAAATCCCTATAATCTAGTTTGTAATCGTTTTTTATTTCCTCAAAAGACTTCAGCCCTATAGTAGAATAGAAACAGCCTAGGTGTGAAATCACTCCCTGTACCCATCTATCCATACAAGTATCCCTAAAAATCTCTGGTAAGTTGTCATTTTTAGTTAATGGTGTATAGTAAGACAGCCGCCCGATTCCCAACAATTTGCGTACATTGTTCCAGACCTTGTAAATACCGGAGAGAGTTTTAAATCGGACCTTTTTGAAATAGCTATTGTTTGAATGTCGCCAGAGGCACCCCCTAGTTACATCACCCAATATAAGTTCTTGCGGTGTTGGGATACTAATATTTATTCTGTTTTCCGACCTAATCGCTAGTAATTCAGCACAGTACCTTAATGTAGTTGCCCAATAATAAAGCTTAAGATTAGGAAGAGCTAAACCACCTCTATCTTTAGGTAAGGTAATAAATCTTAATGCTCTGCGTGGTCTTTTATAGCCCCATATAAACCGGGAAACATGCTTTCTATAGATTTAAACAATTGGAGTGAAAATTCCAGACATATAGTTCTGAAAAAATATAAAAATCTAGGTAAAAAAAAGCATTTTGATCACGTTACATCTGCCCCCGATGGATAAATGCAAATTATTTAGCCTGATAAGATCTTTTTTCGTATGTTGTACTAATGGATCGAGATTATCATTGACTAAACTGTCCAATTTTGCCATTATGCTAACACCCAAATACGTAGCTTTGTCCACTACTCGGTCATCACTCATCTTGATTTTACAATTAAGAATTATCTGCGTTTTATCTTGATTCAATTTATATCCTGATACCCCTCCAAAGATTTTAGCCTCCTCTTCTATTGCATTTATCGCGTTACTAGGGTCGCTGGTAACTAGAGCGATATCATCCGCATATGCCAAGGTTTTTGTAGCCCAATCTCGAGACCATATTGGTGGTAATAATATGTTATTCTCTAGTCTACGGATGAAAGGGTTGATAAATACCGCAAACAGAAGAGGAGAGCATGGGCATCCCTGTCTTGTCCCTCTGGTGATGACTATCTTCTCTGACACCAACCCATTTACCATTACTACAGCTGTTGGTTCTATATATAGCATTTGGACTGCTTTGATGAAATGTTCCCTAATGCCACTTCTTGACATTGCTGTCCATAGGTATTTCCAGGAGACCCTATCAAAGGCCTTTTCAGCGTCCAGAAATATGTGCCATAGGGTCTCCTGCCACCTCCGTAATGTCAAACAGTGTGATCACCCTTTGCACATGGTCTGTGGTAGATCTCCCTGGTATGAACCCATGTTGGCGATCCGACACAATTTTATGTATAATCGGTGCCAATCGACTAGCTAATAACTTTGAATAGATTTTTGAATCACCATTTATCAAAGTAATAGGACGATAGGACCCAAGTTCTGTGGGGTCTTTTTTTTTTTTTTTTTTAAACACGATTTTGGCTAAAGACCATGATCCAGGAGGTCGTTCCTGAAAGATATGTACAAATAAATCATACATTATTTTTTTTAGCTGCGTAGAGAATTTAACATAATATTCTGTTGGTATCCCATCCATACCGGCCGCTTTTCCTTTAGCTAAACTACTCATTGAGAGAAGGATTTCCTCCCATTGCGGTATACCATCCAAGCTGTCTTGATCTTCTACCGCTAATCTTGGTGGTGAATTTTGATCTAGATATTCCTCAATTTTTTCTTGTTGTATATCCGTATCATCATATAGCTTTTGATAAAACCGTTGGAATGCGGTTCTTATACCGTCTGTAACCCATGTTCTGGATCTTTAATTTCTCTAATTAGATTAGTTGTACTTTGTTCTCGAGTACGTATTGCCAATTGATGACCAACCTGCTCACTTAATTCATAAATGCTTTCTCTATGCATTGATGCTTTGGTCATGGCCTTTTCCATTATAATGTCAATGATAAAATTCTTAGCAATCGCTATATGTCTTAATTCGCTTTCAGTTTCCCGTCCCTCCTGAACTGCCCTTATCAATCCTTCCTCGGCTATACCCAGATTTCTCTGCAGTGCCACCATTTTTTGTTTAGCCTCCTTATTAAGATTTAATGAAAATCGTAGTGTCTCCCCTCTGACTCCAGCTTTCAGGGTATCCCAGACTACGTCGATTGCAGCACTACCTATATTATCCTCCAAAAGCCCAGGTATCCATTTCCTCATATGGTGACAGTAGTCCTCATTTACCAAAAGTGTTCTTTCAAACGTCCAAGTTTTCATATTAGGGTTAATTGCTCCACATTCCATATTTAAAACAAGAGGGTTGTGATCGGATAAGACCTTTGGGAGTTTTTCTATTGAGCAGTTAACGCTCAAAGTGCTTGAAACAAACATATAATCAAATCTTGCATGCATAGAGTGTGGATTGGAGTAATAGGTAAATCCTGGATCGGTCGGGTGCCCTGTTTGCCAACAATCAATCAATCCATGAGTCTGACATAGGTTGTTAAGAGCCTGAAACACTTTTGGTTTCCACCCCCGGTATTTGAATCCCGCTCCCAGCGAATAGTCGCAAGGGAGGTTCAGATTGAAGTCACCACAAACTATCAGTGGAAGAGGCCAGTGAGCAAGCTCATTAGAGATATAGTCCAGTACATTCGGGTCATCACTAAAATTTCCGTATA
This sequence comes from Calotriton arnoldi, assembly GCA_963921515.1. Lineage (NCBI taxonomy): Eukaryota > Metazoa > Chordata > Amphibia > Caudata > Salamandridae > Calotriton > Calotriton arnoldi. Next base: position 377,369 of record CAWUFW010003704.1, on the reverse strand, counting down.
TTGTGCATAATGTCATTTTATCATTGTTATATTGACATTCTGTAATTGCCCACCGACCATATTTATTGGATGAAGATCGTATAAACTGCATACCGCTCCCTTTCGCCAGAATGGCCACACCTCTTGTCCTCGCTCCTTGTGTTGTTGCGGTAATCAGCCTGTACCCAAGTGCATCAGTAGATACCGCTGTGACCCCTCGATGTGTGTCTCTTGAATACAATAATATAATGTAATCCCACAGCCACTCTGTCTTTTCTTGGTGTCATTTAGGCCGCATATATTAACGATAAGAATTTTCAATCAAGCCATGCTGTTTCTTCTCTCTCCCTAACTGTGCATATTTCTTCTCTTGGTCCCGTCCCCCCTCGTACATCTCCTGCCAATGTCTACCTTCCTTATCTCCCGATTCACCCCTCTTAATTGCACCATTTATATCTATCATCTGTCTGAGATTTACCCTTTCCCCCTCCCCCCCTCCCACTCCCCATCCTCCACCATTATTTAGGCAATCAGGCTCAATCCTGAGCATGTGTGATAGCATCAGAACCAACCTCACCCACTCTCCACTCCCCTCTCCTCCCCTCATGTGCAAACGTATTTTCCAGCCAACGTAGTCGTCATGCTTATGCGAGAGCCCCGTGTGTTACATAACACTCTCCTAGCTTGGAGAAAGAGAAAAAGAAAGAAATTCACAAAAAAAAAAAAAAACCCCAACCAGAGAGAACCAACCACAAGCAAAAGCATATAAAAACCGATAGATCCATCCAATTACTGCCCCATTAACTTCGATATTAACACCTATTGTTTGTTCTCGACAGACCCGGCTTTCCCCGCTATAATTTCCTCCAGTACTTCCTGAGCTTGTATTTCAGATGTGAAATGATGGTTTCGACCTTGAAAGATAACTTTTAACTTCGCCGGGTTTTGTAAAAAAACTGCTGCTCCTGCTTTTTGGAATGGTGCGATCAATTGTCTGAGCCTCCATCTTCTCTCCACTGTGGCATGTGCAAAGTCTGGTTTTGCGAAAAATGAAAAGTTCTCCCAGTTCCTTTTTTTGTTGGGTCTTGCCAAGTCATACACCGCTTGACGAAGCAGAAAATATCCGAAGTTGTTTAATATTACCCTTGGATATGACTGACCATTCGGGGGGCGCCTGGGCATTGTTAAAGGGAATCTGTGTACACGTTGGATTTCTTTCTCCCAATCCCAGTGTGCTAATTCTGGCAATGAGTTTTTCAGCATATTTATTGTGAATTTCCTGATATCACTGCCTTCACTGTCCTCAGGAATCCCTAGGAGCCTCAGGTTGTTGCGTAGTTGGCGATTTTCTGCCTCTTCTAACTTCCACATCACATCCTTCAATGAACTCTCTTGTGAGGCAACCTGTAATTTCAACACATCCACCGTGGTTTCTAGGGCTTCTGTCCGGTGTTCTACCATACTTAGCCTCTCTGCTATTTCGGTACAGGTTTTCCCGATTTTGCGGATTGAACCCTGTAGTTTTTTTCAGGCCAGCCGTGCCTGTCGATTTTCCATTTTGACCTCATCTTGAAATGATCTTAGGGATTGTAGGATCAAGGAAAGGGATGGTTCTACGGACTGCTCGCCGTTTTTCTGCCCGGCTGTATCCCCTAGATGTTTCCTAGCCATCCTCTCCTTTTCCTTCTCGTGTATTCCATTATGGGGTAACAGCTGTGTGGCTGAATAATCCCATCCAAACTCCCCCTCTTCTTCTTCCACGTTTCTCCTGTGATTACTCCTTTTTCCATCTGATAGCCGCTTCATTTTCCTGGGTATTTTTCTAACCCCTTGCTGGCTATAGTTACTCGTGGAAGACTCTCCCCAATCATCATCATTACTGCCACTGCTTGATAACTCTATATCTGATTTACCGGATTCCTCATTCAAAGAGTAGAAATTTTCCATAGAGTCAGGGGATAGATATCCTGCTTCTTGAATTTTTCTCTCCATACACCCTTCTGAGGAAGCAGGTTGCATTGTTTCGGTTACTGCCTCAGAGCTACTTTTCTCTTTGATACTGTCCTTATCTGAGATATTTTCCTTAACATTATCACTTTTTTGTAGGGCACTCATGGGTGTCTCCGGTGTTCCCAGTACAGTATTTTCGCAGTATGACCCCCATGAAACTCGTTCATCACTTGGTTCTGGCATCTTATCTTGTAAAAAAGTCTGAGGGTCTATTAAATCGGCTGCCTCCGCGCCGGTAGGGGTATTATTTGGGTCAAGCAGCTTTCCTCTCTCCTTTTCGTTCCCGCTTATACCCATAGGTGAAAATAAACTAGTTATGGCAACCTGCTTTTTCCCTGGCTCTACCGCTGTCGTGCCCCTCTGGCTTGTATTTTTATTAGATTCAGTTTTATCTTTATCAGCCTTACTCCCCTTACTGGTACGTGGTTCATTTTTCTTTGGATCCGTGTCTGGTTTCGAGTCAGTTTCCCGTCGTGCTGATCCTGGCGCTGACTGCACAGTTGAGCGCGTCTTGTTCCGAGCTCCTCGCGCTGCCATGGCTTCTCTGGAATGAGGTCTGGAATCTCCGGCATCCTTGTTGCTAGGAAACCCCGACCAGCAGCCGTCACTGATTCCCCATCCGGAAACTCCCGTCAGTAGTAGTCGGGCGAGGGATTCCCAACGCGCACAGCAGCCCTCGCTCTTTCCCTCGGCCCAGTGATCACCCTGTCTTTGGCCTCCTTCACGCCAGGCAGTCCATCGGGTCCAGCGGTCCCCTTCCACACGCATAGTTGGCTCAACTCGGAGGAAGAAACCGTCTAGGATCGGAGTGGAGCAGAGGTGAGTAACAGCGGTCTTACTCAGACGCCATCTTGCCTACCACACCTCAGCCCGGGGTTATTCTCAAGGAGGGTAACAGAGTTACTACAGAATTTGGATGAAGAAGCATTATACTATGTAGATGATATTTATCTGACGGATGATGACTTAGAGGAACACTTGACCAGGGTGAGCACCATAATTTTGGGTTTCACCTCTGAGGGCTACACATTTAATTTAAAAAAATCGAAAGTAGCCCACCTCAATGTCCTATTTTTGGGATATGAGCTTTCAAGTGAAGGCTAAAGCCTGGCAGCCCACTTTTTAGAAAAGTGCGCACTGCTACAACCTCCAAAATCATTAAAAAATGTACCGTCCATACTGGGATTTTTTAATTTTGGCAGAACATACATTTTGGATTACGCAGAGAGAGTAAAACCTTTCTACGACCTAATAAGACCTGACTTTTCAGTTAAACAATGGACACAGGACCACACAAATATCCTTCGTTCCCTGCAAACTGATATGATATCAGCAAAACACTTACAGACACGCGTAAACGTACGCAACCTGGTGATCCGCATAGTCACAGGTCAATCGGGGTACACTTACTTAACCTTTAATGAAGGTGAAACAGTACCAATTGCATATAAATCACATTTGTACACTAACGCTGAGATGCGTTTTGCACCTACAGAAAAAATTAAGACGGCAGTACAGACTGCTGTAGTGAGAGAAAGAGCACTAGCTCAGGGGACACGAATAATTGTCGTAACCCCAGTACCGGCCTTAGAGGCTGCCACAAAGGCAAGTGTCCCAAATGCAAAAGCGTTACATCCAAGATGGATACAATGGGCTAATTCTCTCACTGCAACAGATGTAGAATACAGATATGACCCTAGTCTAAAAACACAAGTATTCCTGCAATATGAACAAGAATATCCTCTACCAAATGAAATAATGCCTCTAGATCAGTATGAATACATTATTTATACTGACGGATCAGCTCATCCGGCCATAGGGAGTAAGCAACAATACAGTGCAGCATGCGCTATTGTAAAAGGTAGGATGCAGGATGGCAAGTTCCGTCCAAGCTGTACAAAAACGCAGTCTCTAGGAGACTGTACGGCTCAGTTGGCAGAATTAAAAGCACGAAAGGTTAAAAATAATTGTTCCCTTTGAAAATGCTCTACATAGTATCCACACACTTGTGGTGAATACGTGTGTGGATACTATGTGGAGCATTTTCAAAGGGAACAATTATTTTTAACCTTTCGGTTAATTGGTGCTCTGTCCCTTTGGAACATATGAGCCCCTCTCCTTGTTTTTCAAGAATTAAAAGCACTACTAGTGGCACTGATAAATACGGATCCAGAATTCCCCACACTAATAGTGTGTGAGTCCTTTTACTGTGTCCAGTCATACAATGAATACCTCCACTATTGGGGACAAAATGGGTTCAGAGATTCAAAAGGTGGCACAATTAAACATAGGAAACTATGGGAACAGGTAGCAGAGTTAAAGAACGAAATATCAAGGGCTCACGTTATACACACACTGAATCATCAACGTGATGGTGTCCACGTTGAAGGGAATTCATTGGCTGATGAAGCCGCAAAGGGGGCAGTATGCACTGCGTCTGTAGCTGCAATCACCCGTTCAAAAACGAGGGTAGACGCTAGCACAATGGTAGCTGTGATTGCTTCACGCAATAACAGCAAAGCACTACCTAAAGGTTTTCCACTCAAGTACTCCTACAAGTTAGATGCAAACAACGTTCCATTTGCTCAGATTCCTGGAGTGGGGGATAGAGTAATACCAAACATGGATCGCACGTTAGGTTTAATCTTGGCTGCACACAAGGGTCTGGGTTCTGCTCATACATGAGTTACGGCGACAGTTTCTTTACTGAAACAACGCTATTGGTTGCCAGGGTTAACAAAGCAGACCAAAGACTTCATCTTAAAGTGCGATATCTGTCAACAGATAAATGGGGCCACCGTAGGTTGCCCAGCTCAGATCCCATTATTAGACAGCATCAGACTGACCATTCGCGTGCATTTACCTGGACCACTGCGGCCCCTTACAATCTTCTGGGGCTTACAAGTATATCATGGTTGAGTGGATTCTTATGGGTATGGCCTCAGTGCTTGGCTGACGCCCGAACTGTTATAAAAGATTTGCGAGTCTTCGTAGGGACATACGCAGTTGGCACATTATATTCTGACCATGGTCCAGCGTTCAGCTCTAGGGCTTACAAGGAAGCCATGGGAAGTTTGGGTGTAGCATTGCGGTACTCATCTCCGTACCATCCTGAGGGAAATTCGGTTGTGGAGAGGAATAACCGGGACTTAAAGCAATCTTTAACAGCTAGGGTATTAGGCTTGGATGGTAGTTGGGTCAATCATCTACATGGGGTCCAGCAAGCCCTTACTAACCTGCCAAGAAGCTCTCTAGGGGGTGCCACTCCTTTTGAGGTCCTGTTTGGGACAAGAATGTGGGTACCTGATCTCGATTGTGAAGGCACAGTGGCGGAAGAAAAACCGTTTGACATCAATAAACGTTTGGCTGTTTTACAGGATCTGAATGAGTCCAGAGCCTCCTTAAGTAACGTCGAGACAAAGAAAACCGCCACTGGGGAAGTCAAGTCAGCCACGGCAAGACCTGCCTGGATTCCTAAAGTTGGGGATCTGGTCAGAGAAAAGATTGTGGACAAAAAAGAATTCGGGCCATCCTATCGATAGCCTGTACCTGTCCTGCCAGTTGAAGGATCAAGAACTGTACTTCTACCGCCTTTTGCCGGAAAAGAAAAGATATTTGTCTCAATCGATCTGATCAAACCACACTATGTGGCCGATACTAAATAGTAGGCCTCGTGGGCTCCTGAGTAGCCGACGTCTCCCTCTCGCTACAATACAGGAAGTTCAAACTGAAAGACTCATTTCATTTGAGCGTCACCTTTACAAAGCATTGGAATCAATAGCAACGGAACTAGTTCCCCTAGACACAAACTCTCAAAATCAAAGTGAAAGAAAAATTTCAATTCAAGCCAATAAAGATGTCTACATCAACATGCCTCAACAAGAGCAATCCACAAGTTCAACAAAACCTGTGGAGCTACTCAAGATAGATCGAACTGCATCTGACTATTTCATCGACTTCGATACCTTTTCATTGGATCCAAGTGAACCTGAAATAACGCCAGCCCAAATTTCTTGCAAACAACAGATCTAAGACTTTTTAAACTTTCTTAGAAAAACTTATTTAGTATCTCCTTGGCAAGAACTTTGGATAATCACCGGTATTTTATTTTTTATTTTCTGGTTAGGATTAGTAATAACTTTCCACTTGCTCATCAATGGAACTTATTTTCAACAGAGCTCTGCAACGTCAAAAGTAAACTTAATTTTAAAACCTCATGTTTCATCTCATCGTGAACAAACAGACTTGTCCTTCGTGAACATGTCAGCAGTTCCTATACCGGATGGTATAGTGTGGGACAAAGTAAATTTTGATATATTTGGACCGACCGAGCTTTTAAAAATTCCACATTTGTTTAAAATTTCATTGAACGATATCATTACCTCCAGTACATTTTCTGATGATTGGGATTTTGAAACTGTTAATAACTTGTTGTCTGATTTGGAACAATCTGCCGCATTTTCTAGCACTGAAATGTTAGAGGACACATCAGATTTTGACAAAATGTATTGTTACCAACATTATGGTCATCATTTCTTGCATAGATCTAGCAAACCCAGAAATGTTTTCACATACCACCAGTGGGAACATTGCCCTACACTGCCGAAAGGTAGTTCAAAAACATTTGCACAGAAATTCTCATATTTTTCAGGGTTTAACACTTCTGAAAAATAACACAAAAGAGAGGTAAGAGGATAAATCCCTGGTCGCCCTCCTACAAGCTATAGATCCACACAACATGGACCAGGGACTAACAGGATCATAAATCGTGAAGGGTAATAGATAAGGGGGGTAGGAAGGTGTAGAGAAGGGCACAAGCAGTGTGTGTAAAATTGCCCTCACACACAGCAAGCTGTGTCATGCTTCATCATAGGGCCTGCTAAACACACCTCCGCGCTAGCCAACGCTGGAGGTGGAGCAATAGGGAGGGGAAACAAACAAACACACAACATAACACGTGAACAAATTGTGTGGGATTTAGAAGGTGAAAAAATGTGGCAGAGAAAATTTAAAAGCTGGTGACAGTGTATCCCTACACTAACTTTAATGGTGGGTACACTGTCCAGACACAAAAACTGGTCCTCATCGGACCGGTGGGTGGTGGTAATGGCTACTGGTAAAGAGAGCCCTACCCCCACTCTGCTAAAATGTCGACATGTTTCAGCCGAATGAAAATACTACCTCGGCTTTCTTCAGGACTTTCACCTGAACAATCCCAACAAGGATAAAATCCCTACCTCCATTAAAAAATCCAAGGGTAAGGGAAAGAACAGGCACCTTATTTTAGTGCGCACTCTGGTACAGGGAGTAGAGCCCGTTGCTCTCAATGAGGAACCTGTAAAAGATAAAATCAAAAAACAAGCACATAGAGAAGTAAAGTACAGAGTGCAAAGTGCTGTGCCCCACCTCATAACCCAAACAATCAGTGTGAGAGGTGGCCCCCTAGGAAACACAACTATACAAGATCCCTGGATAGTATAAAGTGCCCAAAAACACGTGGATGTATCATGATCCTTAATACGTCTAGCCAAGTCGGCCCAGAACGAGTAGCACTACCCCTATAGAGTACTCAGTGGTTGTGCCCTGATAAATTAATCTTATAAACATGTTAAAAAAGTAGACAAAGTGGAGGTATAATAAGGCGTCTAAATCCAACGCAATAAACTCCCCATAACTGTATCTAAAATAGAGACAGAGATTTCCTACGATAGAGAATACCAACCATCCAGTTCCATCGCAAGGGTCTTACCGAGTTTATTATACAGTCAAACTCGAACTGGCGGGGGTGCAAGTAGCTCCCTGTTGTCACACTCTATATTTCGACAAGGGAAAATGCAAAAAGAAAGGGTTCTAATAATGCAGGTAAACTAAAAACACAAAGGGAAAAATACAGGGAAAACTTGTGCGTGGTAGCGGGAATCACCAGTCAAAAACACAAGCCCTCCGAGACAAAAGTTTTGAGTCCCATTAGTTTCAGAAGGCGCAATGGGTCATAAGCCCCTGCACACTAAACCACTCGATCCCACTTACTTCATCAAGGTAAGCTAGTATCCGCAATCTGTACACACTCCCAACACCGTGTAGAGTGTTTCATGGGCGTTCTAAACGTCATTACATAGGCGGTAAGGGAAAGACGTCCATCACGCACTCGCGTCAGCGCGGAGTGCGTACAACTACTAAAACGTCACCCTTTCGGCCATGTTGGAAATAGCAAGTGACGGATAAACACAGCCGTAAGACGCTATTGGGACTCAGAGAAAGAATGTAAGGTCAACACTGAGAGGAAAGCAGTACAGCCATGAGGGAGGTTAATGTGCTCTCGTGAGCTACCTAAAAAGTAATTAAACTTTACCAAGTTCAAAGAAGGGGGCATTCTAGAACATAATGCATGTAATAAGACCCTCCAAACAAAACGTTACATGGGCGTTCAAGCCGTCATTACATAGGCAATAAGGGAAACGTCCACTACTTACACGTATATTGCCTATGTAATGACGGCTTGAACGCCCATGTAACATTCTACACGCTGTTGGGAATGTGTTGAGATGACGTTTATCAGCTCACCGAGATGCAGTGAGTGGGGATGAGTCGGTTTTGTTTGGAGGGTCTTATTACATGCATTATGTTCTAGAATGCCCCCTTCTTTGAACTTGGTAAAGTTTAATTACTTTTTAGGTAGCTCACGAGAGCACATTAACCTCCCTCATGGCTGTACTGCTTTCCTCTCAGTGTTGACCTATGTAATGACGTTTAGAACGCCCATGAAACACTCTACACGGTGTTGGGAGCGTGTACAGATTGCGGATACTAGCTTACCTTGATGAAGTAAGTGGGATCGAGTGGTTTAGTGTGCAGGGGCTTATGACCCATTGCGCCTTCTGAAACTAATGGGACTCAAAACTTTTGTCTCGGAGGGCTTGTGTTTTTGACTGGTGATTCCCGCTACCACGCACAAGTTTTCCCTGTATTTTTCCCTTTGTGTTTTTAGTTTACCTGCATTATTAGAACCCTTTCTTTTTGCATTTTCCCTTGTCGAAATATAGAGTGTGACAACAGGGAGCTACTTGCACCCCCCCGCCAGTTCGAGTTTGACTGTATAATAAACTCGGTAAGACCCTTGCGATGGAACTGGATGGTTGGTATTCTCTATCGTAGGAAATCTCTGTCTCTATTTTAGATACAGTTATGGGGAGTTTATTGCGTTGGATTTAGACGCCTTATTATACCTCCACTTTGTCTACTTTTTTAACATGTTTATAAGATTAATTTATCAGGGCACAACCACCGAGTACTCTATAGGGGTAGTGCTACTCGTTCTGGGCCGACTTGGCTAGACGTATTAAGGATCATGATACATCCACGTGTTTTTGGGCACTTTATACTATCCAGGGATCTTGTATAGTTGTGTTTCCTAGGGGGGGCCACCTCTCACACTGATTGTTTGGGTTATGAGGTGGGGCACAGCACTTTTGCACTCTGTACTTTACTTCTCTATGTGCTTGTTTTTTTGATTTTATCTTTTACAGGTTCCTCATTGAGAGCAACGGGCTCTACTCCCTGTACCAGAGTGCGCACTAAAATAAGGTGCCTGTTCTTTCCCTTACCCTTGTATTTTTTAATGGAGGTAGGGATTTTATCCTTGTTGGGATTGTTCAGGTGAAAGTCCTGAAGAAAGCCGAGGTAGTATTTTCATTCAGCTGAAACATGTCGACATTTTAGCAGAGTGGGGGGGTAGGGCTCTCTTTACCAGTAGCCATTACCACCACCCACCGGTCCGATGAGGACCAGTTTTTGTGTCTGGACAGTGTACCCACCATTAAAGTTAGTGTAGGGATACACTGTCACCAGCTTTTTAAATTTTTCTCTGCCACATTTTTTCACCTTCTAAATCCCACACAATTTGTTCACGTGTTATGTTGTGTGTTTGTTTGTTTCCCCCTCCCTATTGCTCCACCTCCAGCGTTGGCTAGCGCGGAGGTGTGTTTAGCAGGCCCTATGATGAAGCATGACACAGCTTGCTGTGTGTGAGGGCAATTTTACACACACTGCTTGTGCCCTTCTCTATACCTTCCTACCCCCCCTATCTATTACCCTTCACGATTTATGATCCTGTTAGTCCCTGGTCCATGTTGTGTGGATCTTTAACACTTCTGACCCAACCTCGTACTATTATAAGGTTGCACCGATATCTGCACAGAAAAATATGTTGACAAACACCAAACAGATTTACTCTGCTTCCTTTATTACCCAGCTGTCTGAACAGGGTTTTGACTTATGGATGGACACTGTAGACTTGAAATCAATCTGGGGTTCTAGGGACTGGCAAGTTCAGGGAACAGAAGCACTATTTAGAGCATGCCTCATTCCGCAGCAGATGATTTTTCTGAATGACACTGTGCAACAGACTTCCTGTCTTGGAATAGCCAAGAATAAGGACTTGAACACACCTCAAATTCCAACACCTTTAAACACCGAGGGGAATTTTACATCAGAAAGAGGGGCTAAGTTGGATAACATATTGCAATACAATAGATCAGTTCCCAATTGGAAGGGATGGTTGGTTTGGCCCACTGACACAAACAGATGTCAATAAAAATTCAGGGGTACCACCGAAGGGTTTAGTATCCTCAGACCAGACCCACGTTATTTACAACGAGAACATCCGGGGGTAGTGACATCATACAGTGTTTGGAAAGTTGTGCCTTGATTGGCTAAAGACCTCAACACTACCTCAGGTGAAGAAACACTTGTCCTTACTCACAGAGGATGTGGACCTACAGGATTTTTTATTAGGTCCCAGAAAACCACGTCAGAAGCGCTTTTTGGATGTGTCTATAATTAAATCTGGAAAATCTCCCAACAAGAAGCTGCAGAGAGATTAAGAGAAATAGATAGAGTTAACCTAGAAAAGGCGTTAGCCGTAGCCGACAATGGCATGACTACATTAACATCCAGGATATATTCACTGGGCAACATTGTATCTTCTACTATCGATGTAATAGAACAGTATTTGTCTATATTGCAACACGGACAGTTGCAGTTACGTTCTATTATTTTGGGGTGAAAATTCCAAACATATAGTTCTGAAAAAATATAAAAATCTAGGTAAAAAAAAGCATTTTGATCACGTTATATCTGCCCCCGATGGATAAATGCAAATTATTTAGCCTGATAAGATCTGTTTTCGTATATTGTACTAATGGTTCGAGATTATCATTGACTAAACTGTCCAATTTTGCCGTTATGCTGACACCCAAATACGTAGCTTTGTCCACTACTCGGTCATCACTCATCTTGATTTTACAATTAAGAATTATCTGCGTTTTATCTTGATTCAATTTATATCCTGATACCCCTCCAAAGATTTTAGCCTCCTCTTCTATTGCATTTATCGCGTTACTAGGGTCGCTGGTAACTAGAGCGATATCATCCGCATATGCCAAGGTTTTTGTAGCCCAATCTCGAGACCATATTGGTGGTAATAATATGTTATTCTCTAGTCTACGGATGAAAGGGTTGATAAATACCGCAAACAGAAGAGGAGAGCATGGGCATCCCTGTCTTGTCCCTCTGGTGATGACTATCTTCTCTGACACCAACCCATTTACCATTACTACAGCTGTTGGTTCTATATATAGCATTTGGACTGCTTTGATGAAATGTTCCATAATGCCACTTCTTGACATTGCTGTCCATAGGTATTTCCAGGAGACCCTATCAAAGGCCTTTTCAGCGTCCAGTAATATGTGCCATAGGGTCTCCTGCCACCTCCGTAATGTCAAACAGTGTGATCACCCTTTGCACATGGTCTGTGGTAGATCTCCCTGGTATGAACCCATGTTGGCGATCCGACACAATTTTATGTATAATCGGTGCCAATCGACTAGCTAATAACTTTGAATAGATTTTTGAATCACCATTTATCAAAGTAATAGGACGATAGGACCCAAGTTCTGTGGGGTCTTTTTTTTTTTTAAAACACGATTTTGGCTAAAGACTATGATCCAGGAGGTCGTTCCTGAAAGATATGTACAAATAAATCATACATTATTTTTTTTAGCTGCGTAGAGAATTTAGCATAATATTCTGTTGGTATTCCATCCATACCGGCCGCTTTTCCTTTAGCTAAACTACTCATTGAGAGAAGGATTTCCTCCCTTTGCGGTATACCATCCAAGCTGTCTTGATCTTCTACCGCTAATCTTGGTGGTGAATTTTGATCTAGATATTCCTCAATTTTTTCTTGTTGTATATCCGTATCATCATATAGCTTTTGATAAAACCGTTGGAATGCGGTTCTTATTCCGTCTTTAACCCATGTTCTGGATCTTTAATTTCTCTAATTAGATTAGTTGTACTTTGTTCTCGAGTACGTATTGCCAATTGATGGCCAACCTGCTCACTTAATTCATAAATGCTTTCTCTATGCATTGATGCTTTGGTCATGGCCTTTTCCATTATAATGTCAATGATAAAATTCTTAGCAATCGCTATATGTCTTAATTCGCTTTCAGTTTCCCGTCCCTCCTGAACTGCCCTTATCAATCCTTCCTCGGCTATACCCAGATTTCTCTGCAGTGCCACCATTTTTTGTTTAGCCTCCTTATTAAGATTTAATGAAAATCGTAGTGTCTCCCCTCTGACTCCAGTTTTCAGGGTATCCCAGACTACGTCGATTGCAGCACTACCTATATTATCCTCCAAAAACCCAGGTATCCATTTCCTCATATGGTGACAGTAGTCCTCATTTACCAAAAGTGTTCTTTCAAACGTCCAAGTTTTCATATTAGGGTTAATTGCTCCACATTCCATATTTAAAACAAGAGGGTTGTGATCGGATAAGACCTTTGGGAGTTTTTCTATTGAGCAGTTAACGCTCAAAGTGCTTGAAACAAACATATAATCAAATCTTGCATGCATAGAGTGTGGATTGGAGTAATAGGTAAATCCTGGATCGGTCGGGTGCCCTGTTTGCCAACAATCAATCAATCCATGAGTCTGACATAGGTTTTTAAGAGCCTGAAACACTTTTGGTTTCCACCCCCGGTATTTGAATCCCGCTCCCAGCGACCAGTCGCAAGGGAGGTTCAGATTGAAGTCACCACAAACTATCAGTGGAAGAGGCCAGTGAGCAAGCTCATTAGAGATATAGTCCAGTACATTCGGGTCATCACTAAAATTTCCGTATATTGTGCATAATGTCATTTTATCATTGTTATATTGACATTCTGTAATTGCCCACCGACCATATTTATTGGATGAAGATCGTATAAACTGCATCCCGCTCCCTTTCACCAGAATGGCCACACCTCTTGTCCTCGCTCCTTGTGTTGTTGCGGTAATCAGCCTGTACCCAAGTGCATTCAGTAGATACCGCTGTGACCCCTCGATGTGTGTCTCTTGAATACAATAATATAATGTAATCCCACAGCCACTCTGTCTTTTCTTGGTGTCATTTAGGCCGCATATATTAACGGTAAGAATTTTCAATCTAGCCATGCTGTTTCTTCTCTCTCCCTAACTGTGCATATTTCTTCTCTTGGTCCCGTCCCCCCTCGTACATCTCCTGCCAATGTCTACCTTCCTTATCTCCCGTTTCACCCCTCTTAATTGCACCATTTATATCTATCATCTGTCTGAGATTTACCCTTTCCCCCTCCCCCCCTCCCACTCCCCATCCTCCACCATTAGTTAGGCAATCAGGCTCAATCCTGAGCCTGTGTGATAGCATCGGAACCAACCTCACCCACTCTCCACTCCCCTCTCCTCCCCTCATGTGCAAACGTATTTTCCAGCCAACGTAGTCGTCATGCTTATGCGAGAGCCCCGTGTGTTACATAACACTCTCCTAGCTTAGAGAAAGAGAAAAAGAAAGAAGACACAAAAAAAAAAAAAACCCCAACCAGAGAGAACCAACCACAAGCAAAGCGATACAAAAGGGGATGATGGACGGAACGCTTGAGCCAATCAAACACTCACCCCCAGTCAACTGATCTGGGTTTAATCCATCATCATTCTTTAGCTCACTCCACCACCCCAGTTCAGACATGGCCATATGCAAATCAGTCTGACCCTGTGCCTCATGGGAACAGTCCAGCCCGAACTGCCAAGCCATGTCTTCCCAGACGTGGGTCCCTTGCTCACTTTGCCACTGGATTCAAGCAAGCCTGGCTGATGACGGCTGGAATGCCAGAAACCGGTCCTAGGATGCTTGTTTCCGGTCCAGGGAAGACATGGCTTGGCAGTTCGGGCTGGACTGTTCCCATGAGGCACAGGGTCAGACTGATTTGCATATGGCCATGTCTGAACTGGGGTGGTGGAGTGAGCTAAAGAATGATGATGGATTAAACCCAGATCAGTTGACTGGGGGTGAGTGTTTGATTGGCTCAAACGTTCCGTCCATCATCCCCTTTTGTATCGCAACCACAAGCAAAAGCATATAAAAACCGATAGATCCATCCAATTACTGCCCCATTAACTTCGATATTAACACCTATTGTTTGTTCTCGACAGACCCGGCTTTCCCCGCTATAATTTCCTCCAGTACTTCCTGAGCTTGTATTTCAGATGTGAAATGATGGTTTCGACCTCGAAAGATAACTTTTAACTTCGCCGGGTTTTGTAAAAAAACTGCTGCTCCTGCTTTTTGGAATGGTGCGATCAATTGTCTGAGCCTCCATCTTCTCTCCACTGTGGCATGTGCAAAGTCTGGTTTTGCGAAAAATGAAAAGTTCTCCCAGTTCCTTTTTTTGTTGGGTCTTGCCAAGTCATACACCGCCTGACAAAGCAGAAAATTTCCGAAGTTGTTTAATATTACCCTTGGATATGACTGACCATTCGGGGGGCGCCTGGGCATTGTTAAAGGGAATCTGTGTACACGTTGGATTTCTTTCTCCCAATCCCAGTGTGCTAATTCTGGCAATGAGTTTTTCAGCATATTTATTGTGAATTTCCTGATATCACTGCCTTCACTGTCCTCAGGAATCCCTAGGAGCCTCAGGTTGTTGCGATGTTGGCGATTTTCTGCCTCTTCTAACTTCCACATCACATCCTTCAATTAACTCTCTTGTGAGGCAACCTGTAATTTCAACACATCCACCGTGGTTTCTAGGGCTTCTGTCCGGTGTTCTACCATACTTAGCCTCTCTGCTATTTCGGTACAGGTTTTCCCGATTTTGCGGATTGAACCCTGTAGTTTTTTTCAGGCCAGCCGTGCCTGTCGATTTTCCATTTTGACCTCATCTTGAAATGATCTTAGGGATTGTAGGATCAAGGAAAGGGATGGTTCTACTGACTGCTCGCCGTTTTTCTGCCCGGCTGTATCCCCTAGATGTTTCCTAGCCATCCTCTCCTTTTCCTTCTCTTGTATTCCATTATGGGGTAACAGCTGTGTGGCTGAATAATCCCATCCAAACTCCCCCTCTTCTTCTTCCACGTTTCTCCTGTGATTACTCCTTTTTCCATCTGATAGCCGCTTCATTTTCCTGGGTATTTTTCTAACCCCTTGCTGGCTATAGTTACTCGTGGAAGACTCTCCGCAATCATCATCATTACTGCCACTGCTTGATAACTCTATATCTGATTCACCGGATTCCTCATTCAAAGAGTAGAAATTTTCCATAGAGTCAGGGGATAGATATCCTGCTTCTTGAATTTTTCTCTCCATACACCCTTCTGAGGAAGCAGGTTGCATTGTTTCGGTTACTGCCTCAGAGCTACTTTTCTCTTTGATACTGTCCTTATCTGAGATATTTTCCTTAACATTATCACTTTTTTGTACGGCACTCATGGGTGTCTCCGGTGTTCCCAGTACAGTATTTTCGCAGTATGACCCCCATGAAACTCGTTCATCACTTGGTTCTGGCATCTTATCTTGTAAAAAAGTCTGAGGGTCTATTAAATCGGCTGTCTCCGCGCCGGTAGGGGTATTATTTGGGTCAAGCAGCTTTCCTCTCTCCTTTTCGTTCCCGCTTATACCCATAGGTGAAAATAAACTAGTTATGGCAACCTGCTTTTTCCCTGGCTCTACCGCTGTCGTGCCCCTCTGGCTTGTATTTTTATTAGATTCAGTTTTATCTTTATCAGCCTTACTCCCCTTACTGGTACGTGGTTCATTTTTCTTTGGATCCATGTCTGGTTTCGAGTCAGTTTCCCGTCGTGCTGATCCTGGCGCTGACTGCACATTTGAGCGCGTCTTGTTCCGAGCTCCTCGCGCTGCCATGGCTTCTCTGGAATGAGGTCTGGAATCTCCGGCATCCTTGTTGCTAGGAAACCCCGACCAGCAGCCGTCACTGATTCCCCATCCGGAAACTCCCGTCAGTAGTAGTCGGGCGAGGGATTCCCAACGCGCACAGCAGCCCTCGCTCTTTCCCTCGGCCCAGTGATCACCCTGTCTTTGGCCTCCTTCACGCCAGGCAGTCCATCGGGTCCAGCGGTCACCTTCCACACGCATAGTTGGCTCAACTCGGAGGAAGAAACCGTCTAGGATCGGAGTGGAGCAGAGGTGAGTAACAGCGGTCTTACTCAGACGCCATCTTGCCTACCATACCTCAGCCCGGGGTTATTCTCAAGGAGGGTAACAGAGTTACTACAGAATTTGGATGAAGAAGCATTATCCTATGTAGATGATATTTATCTGACGGATGATGACTTAGAGGAACACTTGACCAGGGTGAGCACCATAATTTTGGGTTTCACCTCTGAGGGCTACAAATTTAATTAAAAAAAATCGAAAGTAGCCCACCTCAATGTCCTATTTTTGGGATATGAGCTTTCAAGTGAAGGCTAAAGCCTGGCAGCCCACTTTTTAGAAAAGTGCGCACTGCTACAACCTCCAAAATCATTAAAAAATTTACCGTCCATACTGGGATTTTTTAATTTTGGCAGAACATACATTTTGGATTACGCAGAGAGAGTAAAACCTTTCTACGACCTAATAAGACCTGACTTTTCAGTTAAACAATGGACACAGGTCCACACAAATATCCTTCGTTCCCTGCAAACTGATATGATATCAGCAAAACACTTACAGACACGCGTAAACGTACGCAACCTGGTGATCCGCATAGTCACAGGTCAATCGGGGTACACTTACTTAACCTTTAATGAAGGTGAAACAGTACCAATTGCATATAAATCACATTTGTACACTAACGCTGAGATGCGTTTTGCACCTACAGAAAAAATTCTGACGGCAGTACAGACTGCTGTAGTGAGAGAAAGAGCACTAGCTCAGGGGAAACGAATAATTGTCGTAACCCCAGTACCGGCCTTAGAGGCTGCCACAAAGGCAAGTGTCCCAAATGCAAAAGCGTTACATCCAAGATGGATACAATGGGCTAATTCTCTCACTGCAACAGATGTAGAATACAGATATGACCCTAGTCTAAAAACACAAGCATTCCTGCAATATGAACAAGAATATCCTCTACCAAATGAAATAATGCCTCTAGATCAGTATGAATACATTATTTATACTGACGGATCAGCTCATCCGGCCATAGGGAGTAAGCAACAATACAGTGCAGCATGCGCTATTGTAAAAGGTAGGATGCAGGATGGCAAGTTCCGTCCAAGCTGTACAAAACGCAGTCTCTAGGAGACTGTACGGCTCAGTTGGCAGAATTAAAAGCACGAAAGGTTAAAAATAATTGTTCCCTTTGAAAATGCTCTACATAGTATCCACACACTTGTGGTGAATAAGTGTGTGGATACTATGTGGAGCATTTTCAAAGGGAACAATTATTTTAACCTTTCGATTAATGGTGCTCTGTCCCTTTGGAACATATGAGCCCCTCTCCTTGTTTTTCAAGAATTAAAAGCACTACTAGTGGCACTGATAAATACGGATCCAGAATTCCCCACACTAATAGTGTGTGAGTCCTTTTACTGTGTCCAGTCATACAATGAATACCTCCACTATTGGGGACAAAATGGGTTCAGAGATTCAAAAGGTGGCACAATCAAACATAGGAAACTATGGGAACAGGTAGCAGAGTTAAAGAACGAACTATCAAGGGCTCACGTTATACACACACTGAATCATCAACGTGATGGTGTCCACGTTGAAGGGAATTCATTGGCTGATGAAGCCGCAAAGGGGGCAGTATGCACTGCGTCTGTAGCTGCAATCACCCGTTCAAAAACGAGGGTAGACGCTAGCACAATGGTAGCTGTGATTGCTTCACGCAATAACAGCAAAGCACTACCTAAAGGTTTTCCACTCAAGTACTCCTACAAGTTAGATGCAAACAACGTTCCATTTGCTCAGATTCCTGGAGTGGGGGATAGAGTAATACCAAACATGGATCGCACGTTAGGTTTAATCTTGGCTGCACACAAGGGTCTGGGTTCTGCTCATACATGAGTTACGGCGACAGTTTCTTTACTGAAACAACGCTATTGGTTGCCAGGGTTAACAAAGCAGACCAAAGACTTCATCTTAAAGTGCGATATCTGTCAACAGATGAATGGGGCCACCGTAGGTTGCCCAGCTCAGATCCCATTATTAGACAGCATCAGACTGACCGTTCGCGTGCATTTACCTGGACCACTGCGGCCCCTTACAATCTTCTGGGGCTTACAAGTATATCATGGTTGAGTGGATTCTTATGGGTATGGCCTCAGTGCTTGGCTGACGCCCGAACTGTTATAAAAGATTTGCGAGTCTTCGTAGGGACATACGCAGTTGGCACATTACATTCTGACCATGGTCCAGCGTTCAGCTCTAGGGCTTACAAGGAAGCCATGGGAAGTTTGGGTGTAGCATTGCGGTACTCATCTCCGTACCATCCTGAGGGAAATTCGGTTGTGGAGAGGAAAAACCGGGACTTAAAGCAATCTTTAACAGCTAGGGTATTAGGCTCGGGTGGTAGTTGGGTCAATCATCTACATGGGGTCCAGCAAGCCCTTACTAACCTGCCAAGAAGCTCTCTAGGGGGTGCCACTCCTTTTGAGGTCCTGTTTGGGACAAGAATGTGGGTACCTGATCTCGATTGTGAAGGCACAGTGGCGGAAGAAAAACCGTTTGACATCAATAAACGTTTGGCTGTTTTACAGGATCTGAATGAGTCCAGAGCCTCCTTAAGTAACGTCGAGACAAAGAAAACCGCCACTGGGGAAGTCAAGTCATCCACGGCAAGACCTGCCTGGATTCCTAAAGTTGGGGATCTGGTCAGAGAAAAGATTGTGGACAAAAAAGAATTCGGGCCATCCTATCGATAGCCTGTACCTGTCCTGCCAGTTGAAGGATCAAGAACTGTACTTCTACCGCCTTTTGCCGGAAAAGAAAAGAGATTTGTCTCAATCGATCTGATCAAACCACACTATGTGGGCGATACTAAATAGTAGGCCTCGTGGGCTCCTGAGTAGCCGACGTCTCCCTCTCGCTACAATACAGGAAGTTCAAACTGAAAGACTCATTTCATTTGAAGCGTCACCTTTACAAAGCATTGGAATCAATAGCAACGGAACTAGTTCCCCTAGACACAAACTCTCAAAATCAAAGTGAAAGAAAAATTTCAATTCAAGCCAATAAAGATGTCTACATCAACATGCCTCAACAAGAGCAATCCACAAGTTCAACAAAACCTGTGGAGCTACTCAAGATAGATCGAACTGCATCTGGCTATTTCATCGACTTCGATACCTTTTCATTGGATCCAAGTGAACCTGAAATAACGCCAGCCCAAATTTCTTGCAAACAACGGATCTAAGAGTTTTTAAACTTTCTTAGAAAAACTTATTTAGTATCTCCTTGGCAAGAACTTTGGATAATCACCGGTATTTTCTTTTTTCTTTTCTGGTTAGGATTAGTAATAACTTTCCACTTGCTCATCAATGGAACTTATTTTCAACAGAGCTCTGCAACGTCAAAAGTAAACTTAATTTTAAAACCTCATGTTTCATCTCATCGTGAACAAACAGACTTGTCCTTCGTGAACATTTCAGCAGTTCCTATACCGGATGGTATAGTGTGGGACAAAGTAAATTTTGATATATTTGGACCGACCGAGCTTTTAAAAATTCCACATTTGTTTAAAATTTCATTGAACGATATCATTACCTCCAGTACATTTTCTGATGATTGGGATTTTGAAACTGTTAATAACTTGTTGTCTGATTTGGAACAATCTGCCGCATTTTCTGGCACTGAAATGTTAGAGGACACATCAGATTTTGACAAAATGTATTGTTACCAACATTATGGTCATCATTTCTTGCATAGATCTAGCAAACCCAGAAATGTTTTCACATACCACCAGTGGGAACATTGCCCTACACTGCCGAAAGGTAGTTCAAAAACATTTGCACAGAAATTCTCATATTCTTCAGGGTTTAACACTTCTGACCCAACCTCGTACTATTATAAGGTTGCACCGATATCTGCACAGAAAAATATGTTGACAAACACCAAACAGATTTACTCTGCTTCCTTTATTACCCAGCTGTCTGAACAGGGTTTTGACTTATGGATGGACACTGTAGACTTGAAATCAATCTGGGGTTCTAGGGACTGGCAAGTTCAGGGAACAGAAGCACTATTTAGAGCATGCCTCATTCCGCAGCAGATGATTTTTCTGAATGACACTGTGCAACAGACTTCCTGTCTTGGAATAGCCAAGAATAAGGACTTGAACACACCTCAAATTCCAACACCTTTAAACACCGAGGGGAATTTTACATCAGAAAGAGGGGCTAAGTTGGATAACATATTGCAATACAATAGATCAGTCCCCAATTGGAAGGGATGGTTGGTTTGGCCCACTGACACAAACAGATGTCAATAAAAATTCAGGGGTACCACCGAAGGGTTTAGTATCCTCAGACCAGACCCACGTTATTTACAACGAGAACATCCGGGGGTAGTGACATCATACAGTGTTTGGAAAGTTGTGCCTTGATTGGCTAAAGACCTCAACACTACCTCAGGTGAAGCAACACTTGTCCTTACTCACAGAGGATGTGGACCTACAGGATTTTTATTAGGTCCCAGAAAACCACGTCAGAAGCGCTTTTTGGATGTGTCTATAATTAAATCTGGAAAATCTCCCAACAAGAAGCTGCAGAGAGATTAAGAGAAATAGATAGAGTTAACCTAGAAAAGGCGTGAGCCGTAGCCGACAATGGCATGACTACATTAACATCCAGGATATATTCACTGGGCAACATTGTATCTTCTGCTATCGATGTAATAGAACAGTATTTGTCTATATTGCAACACGGACAGTTGCAGTTACGTTCTATTATTTTGTTAAGCTGGACGCTGCAGTCATTGCGCGCCGGTTATGTGCCTTGGCGTTTTATCAACATTACGTCATTATTTTCTGCATACAATCTAACAGAAAAACAGATGAAAACGGCACAGATGGTAGCAAAATATACAATGCTGCGCATTGAGAAACTGGACAGGTTACCCTTTACTGTGGCTGAGTCACCGTCCACAGAATGGTTAATCCACGGCCATATAACATTACCGGTCGCAACTTTTCAGTTTCAATATTGCCTAGAACAACAACAGGCAGGCAGATATGAGAAGATGGGTAAGGAGTTCATCAGGGAATCCTGGTATTTACCATACAGATTTCGATGCAGGAGTGGGGATCTGGAAGTGTTTCTAAGCGGAACTAACTGCGAGAACACTTTAAGTGGATCTCTCATATGCCAGGATATTATGCGACATGGGGCTTGTAGTGGGTCTGTGGCGATCTTGTCCTGTCACTTGAGGGGTACCCCGGCAGCTGTGATTAATCCGGTATTCAGGCTTCTCTCGAATGGGAGTTACTTGATGCTGAATGATCAAGGTTGTTGTGGGATGCTCACGGGCATCGCATATCTAGTCACCGTGAGCTCCAGGGTTACTTGCTGTATGCAAGTATTGTTTCCACCAACACATACAGTCAGGGACACGACGTTATGGCCTTTGCTAAATGTTTCCTTTATATGGTTTGATACTCTGAGCAGAATGAAAGCCATGCTTACAATGAACCGTGCCCTTAACCTCCGCCCCGGCGACTTTTGATCTCCAGATCGCAAGGTCCTCGGCTGAGATACAGGCACTTATATGTACAAACTGCCCTTTCCATTTCACAGGAATGGTAAGTCGTATCTTTAACATGTCCGATACGACGGGTTTTGTACACCTATTTAAGACCATAGGTTCCGGACTGTTAAGCACCTTTCAGACGGTCCTCGGAGTTATACCAAACTTTATACACTCCGTCTTTGGAAGCATTTTCGGAGGGCTTCCACTGATCCTGTTCCTAATAGCAGGAATCCTGATTGTTACCTTTCTGCTACGCAATGGACGTCCCAGCCACCAAGGAAGTAGCAACGGCTCTCCTGGAGCGTAAATACAGTGATCGCATGGTACACCCTTTAGGCAAACCTCGCCCACGGGAACTGAGTGCCTCTTGGTTCCTGTCATTTAGACCAGTCTGGATGGACTGTGTCCTATCTGTTCCCTGATGCCTGTTCTGCGGAGAAGAATGTGTGTTGGACCTCTGTCTGACACTTCCATCTGCTGCGCCACCGGATGTTGATGCTTTACTGGACCTGATTACGGCCCATGTTCTGCAGTGTCCTCAGCGCATTCCCATGTTGTTGGCAGCATTCTTAGAGCCACCACAGGTAGTTTCTGCTCCTTTTGGTATGGACACTGGCTCCTCCAACACTCAGGCCTTGGATGTGGCACAGGCTGCCTGGCATCTGCTGCAGGCAGTATGGAAGATCATCTGTGCTCAATTGACATTCTTTATCAGGTGTTACAGGGATCGTCAGCTGCATATGCAGACAGCAGCAATGTAGCGTCTACCAGCAAGGACACATAAACATTTGGCATGTCGCACGCTGGGAAGATTTGGCTTTTTAACATTTTTGAATTTCTAAATTGAAACCTTTTGCCCTGCATGGCTTTCAGATGCTTGTAGTTGTTCGGACTATATAAACGGACACTTTAGAGCCACTACTTGAATGATTTTTTGTAGAACACTTTTTAAAGGTTTTTTTAACGCTTTTAACTTCTCTTAAAAATGTTTTTATTATTTGTTGCGTACAAACCTCTAGACGCCTTAGTAGTATGCTAAAATTTAGTAATGTCGTCCAGTCGGATGAGGAGTGGGTGTTATATTTCATATAGGTACAACGATATAGGTCTAGGTATCATCATAACCCTTCACCTACATTCTCTCCTATACTACATACATAACGGATTTGGAGGATTGACCTTTTACCCAGTTACAATATTACACATAAGTACGTAGGGATTTTCCCTGGGCACTGGCCTCATAAATTATGCATGAGGATTCTTAGTTTCTTGGAATCACAGCAGGACCATCATCTCCTGCATAATAACTGTGTATAAAGTTCATTTCCGACGTCATCCTAAGTCCGACACTGGCACAGCAAGGTAGAACCCCTGGTTATACCTTAGGGTATATAAACACAACATCTTGCTGAGATAGGGAGAGGAGATCACGACCTCCATTCCGACACACTGACGCGAGACGCTGAGGTCCTGCATGCAGATACTCCAGCTCGCAGTGGTCTGACATCCCTTGCGGGGTGTTCAGCTCGAGACCAGAACGGGGTCCTGCAGTCTCACATCAGGTAATGGGGTTGGCTTTATCCTAGAGGGATTCTTGGCTTTACACCTACTCACATGCTAGGTACACTTAGGTACATCTAGTTAGGGTGCATCGTAGGAGTACGCATTTTTAGTGCCATGTATTTTATGTACTTGCCTATATTTATGATTTTAGCAAAATGGTAGAAACCTACCATCTGTTTACTTTCTTAGTGCTGCTGCTAATTTATATATGCTACTGTCTACTGGTGATTTCAGTGCACTTATTTTACGCTAGAATAACAACTGTTCAATAAATACTTATTGAAAACGTCCCAACCGTTAATTCTGTGTGGGCCAGATGTATGACCATTTTTGCATGCGCAAACAGGTTTGCGAACCCGTTTGCGCATGTAAAAACATCATGGGGAGTGTACAAACCCTATTTTGCGAGTCGCAATTTTTTGCGACTCGCAAAATAGGGTTTTGCGATTCGCTATTAGGAAGGGGCATTCCCTTCCTAATAGCGAGCGCAACCCTATGTAAGAATATTTTGCGTCCGCAATTGCGGGCGCAAAACATACGCAATTTACCACCCTCTTAAAGAGGGTGGTAATGCACTAGCAAAAGGGAAGGGGTCCCCAGGGGACCCCTTCCCCTTAGAAAATGCAGGGGAAAATATTTTTTAAGGGCAGGCAGTGGTCCCAGGGACCACTGCCTGCCCTTAAAAAATGAAACGAAAATGTTTCATTTATTTCATTTTAAATGCATCCCATTTTCCTTTAAGTAAAACAGGCTGCTTTATTTAAAAGTAGTCCCAGACATGGTGGTCTGCTGAGCCCAGCAGGCCACCATACCTGGGAGGGCCTGCCATTCCCAATAGGGTCGCAAATTGCGAGAGGCTCATTAATATTCATGAGCCTCTCTATTTGCGACCCCATTGGGAATCGCTAACAGTGTGAAAAACACTGTTGAACATCGGAAATTGCTCCTCGCAAATTGCGAGTCGCAAAAAACACTCGCAATTTGCTTTGCACAATTTTCTTGGTCGTACATCTGGCCCTGTATCTCTCTGAGAACAAGTGAGCACGAGTGACTGAGCGAAAAGTACGTTACTTTTTCCACGGTCCTGAGGGATCAGGGTTGTCATGTTCGATAGTTGCCAAAAACTATTCTCTCCTTGGTAAGAGGAGGTTATAGGGGCATTGCGAGCTAGCTGGTAGACAGGCCAACATACCCGGTGGGGGTGTCTGGAATCAGTCTGGACACCAGTCCCGCAGTGTATGTTGTCTAAACGTGCAGATCCTATATAGGTCTTATAGGAACTACACGACAAAAGTAACACTCCATTCACAAACCTTTCACTTCGCCCTCCACCCCACATTTTCTTCCCACAGCAGCTTTTAATCCTGGATAGTCACCCCCCCTCACCCCACATTGCTTTTGGCAGGATAGATTCTCTATTGCCCGATAGATATCCCAACTAGAACTTAATTATATACCTGTGTTACCTCTGATCCTTGGCCCAGCCCAATTCCTCGATGTTTCCCATGATTGTTATTTTGTACATTTGTCTCTATGAGATTTGGAAACGCAATTAGGAAGAGTTTTAAAAAGAATCACAAACTAGGAAATCAGGATGTTGATTCCGTTTATTGGGCAAGTAAGTCATTCTTACTTAAGAAAATTATTTTTGTAACTAAAGCCAATAGGCAGCTGCAGCACCTTCACTAACTTTTGTAAGTGAGAAACATATCACATTCTAAATCTGTTCTGACTTAATAAATGGTACTTCAATAAAACAAACAGGATTTTTTTCTCCTGCACCCAATATAGTGCTGTTAGTGCTCAAGCTATCTGGTGAACGATCCCTGAGAAACAAAGTTCTCATCAGGAATGTTCTACAATAGAGGTATCATAACATATGGCATATTCATTAAGCATTATTACATGGCTATCTAGGATCAAATCAACAAGAGTTATTTCTATTTTAGTAACCAATTAATACATTTTTTCTATCTATGACTTGGTGTAGAAGCCAAAGAGTGTTAAATATGTCTTGCCTGTGCCAAAGAAGCTGGGAGGAGGCTTACTGTAAGACAGGTGAGCAGAGGTGAATGAGAGAAATGTAAATGCAAGGATGTTTTTACACTGGAGATAAGAAGACTCTTGAAAATAATACTATACGTACTGATACTGCTTGCCACACCAATGGCCTCAGGTCCCTTATTTTGAGGACCTGGGCAACATGGACGTGGTGTGGTAATCATTACAGGATATGGGACAATGTCCCCATTGAAATGCACTGTGGTACAAGAATATTTTTGAGGGTCACAAAAAGGAACACATATAAAGGCTGATAACAGATTTTAGTCACATCATAAATCCTTTGTTGATGGTACCATACTGATTTTAGGAAGTATGATAGGTTCTGATGTGATTTTACCCTGTGAAAAATACTGATCCTCTGCTGGGATTTGAGGAACCATGTTTGTGGGAAAACATTTTCTTCATGATTTTTTCTTAGAGGGTGTTGAAAGCGCTGCAGAGGCTAAACTGACAAAACGTTTCTGATAAGCGCACACTATCTTCTTCAGACATGTGAGAAAAAAGTCTGATATTCTGAGTAAAACGTACTTTCAACAACAGAAGCAGTCTGCCAGTTGATTCCCCTGTGTTGCACTGCAGCTTCACCATAGTGGACTAATGAACAATTAGAGTGCTAACATTCTGTAGTAATGACAAAAGTGATACACCTGAACATCATCTTGAGAAAAGCAAAGCTCTACAACTGAAAACATTTCCTTTAGAAATAAACTACATGATGGAGTTCATTTTGGCATACAAATTAATGTCAGTCCCCTGGAAAGCTAAAATGAGGAAACTTTTTATATAAATTCCCAAATATCTTCCTCATCAATGTCAGATAAAAGTCTGGTATGCTGAGTGAAAAGTGACTTCTAATACCGACAGCAGCCTATCCTATCAGTTGATTCCCCAGTGTTCTACTGTAGTTTTAACACAGTCTAGAACACTAACATTCTGTATATATGACAAACGTTTGGCACACCAGCATACAATCTGGATGGAATTAAAGCTGTGAAGCTCAAAGCATTTCCTATAGATGATACTACACTAAATGATCAAAATTAGGTGTTTCCTTTTGTCATAGAAATTATGGTTAGTGCTCTAGAACAGCAAAATTAGGACACATTTTCTGTAAGTTCTCAAATATCTTCTCAATCCCTGTCAGTTGAATATTCTGACTTGCAGAGTGAAACATGCACTTTCAACACCAGCGGCAGTCTAACAGTTAAACCCTAGTGAACAACTGTAGCTTTACTACAGAGTACTAATGAACAACTAGAGGGCTAAGATTTTATTGGATAGGAGATGTTGAATTTAAATCTTTACCTGAGAAGTAGGCTGAAGTAAATGAGCATTGAGATGTCGATGAATACATTAAACCAGCAAGTTAAAAATGTAGGGGGAGACATGGGTGTTTAGTAATTTGATGCATAGCTTTTAAAGTGGCTAAAAATATAAATAAGTAAAATAAATAAAATAGAGAGACATCTGCATTAGTAGAAAATCCATTTTCACATATTTTACTCACCTATCTATCTTCTCAGTCACTCAATAGCTCCATAATTTTAAAATTGTACCATTTTGATAGGTTAACTTTGAGTGCAGTGGGGGTTGGCCCACCTGTGCAGGGTTCAGTGCTGGACCAATCTAGAACCTGGTAAAAAAACTGAAATTCACAAAAAAAGAGGTTAAATGCATTGTTAATGACATCACCTGTTAGATTTAAAGAACAACTATGTTAAAGTTACTAATGAGTACTGTGCCCCTCCCCAAAACAAAATGTAAAGAAAAAAAGGTGATGAAGGATATGAAATGAGAGGCTTATTTACCGCCGGAGCGTCACTTTGACACTCCGGTGGTGCAGGCCTCTCAATCATATCTATGAGGAGACGCAAAGCCACCCTGCATGGCTTAGCATGGCCCCATAGATATGGAGTAAGGCAAGGCAGCACAAAACGCTGCATTGCCTTACTCTGCATCAAGGAGGCTTTCCATGGGCGTTGTGGTGGGTGTTCCCATGCAACACCCATGGATTTTGATGCTGCCCCCGATTAAAAAAATGATAAAACCCTGGGGCAGCGCCAAAAATCTTACACCTCCCCAGAGCAGGCGCTCACACATACAATGAAGAAAACGCCTCTATGGGTTGTTTTTTGTGCAGGAAGGTGCCCCTTCCCGCAGAAAAGCAATCCTGCCAACAACGCAGACCCACTTGCAACATGGTGCAAGGTTGCCTGTATTGGCGGTAGGCACCAAATTGTGCGCCGGCTTAAAGGACAGACGTACACTGTATCTTGTAAATACGGTGCACTCATGCCCTTTCAGATTAGCGTAGGGCAGCGCAGCAAAAAGACTTGCGGTGCTGCCCTATGTCAACGTTTTGTAAATAAGCCCCTTAGTGCACATGTGAGGGTTGGGTGCATATGGTATGAGTGACGTAATAACTAAGGTCTTAAGCAGTGCATGTGTGGGGCTCAAGTTATGTAGTTATATTTATTTCAATAAACTACAACTGGTCACTTTGGGTGGTGTTCTGGTTTTTAAACATTAGTTGTTATCTCATTTCAACACCTAACTATGATTTCACATAAACCCTCAGTTCTTTCAGTGAATTTATGTTTTTTTTTAATGTAAGATCATATTATCGTACCTAAGTACAATGTCACTGTATGTGTTTTTTTGTTTTATCTGGCCAAAATTAGCATCATTTTGAGAATTTTGCATTACATTTGTTAGGTGAAGTTCCCGCAAATTGTGGTGTAATAACATTTTTGTAAATCTTTACCACGAACATGCATTCTGCAGCACACATAGAAAGAGGAATATGCCTCAGGGGATTGTTTTTGTGCCACTTCCTGCACAAAATCAATCCTGCATACACTGCAGGCACCCTTGCACCATGGTGTAAGGGTGCCTGTGTTGGCACTAGGCACCCCATTGTGAACCTGCACGGGGAAAAGGCTGAAATGTGCCATATTGAAATAAATACGGCACATTCCTGTCCACAGCAAGGTGATGCGCTGCCCTGCGTTACTCTTTGGTAAATGGGCTCCTTAGTGGCTCACCTGTGGAGACAGAAAATGCGCCACCTGGTAGATAGGGTCCCTGCCTCTTCCCTCCTCTTATAGTTGGAGAACAAGAGGTGAGTGAAAGGACCATGCCTCCGGGAGCCAAGGTACGTGTTGTCAGTTAAGTAAAAGACATCACTACCTAAAAGCCGTTCTTTTGGTCACACATTTAACATGTTGTAAATAATCACAATTATTCGGACTGTAATGTGATCAGTTGCTGTTTAGCTGAACACTGAGAGAATTTAGGGAACGAAAGATGCGATTGGTTAAGATCTAACAATGGGAAATGCACAACTGTTCGTGTAGAAGTATCAATTGCCGAACGCTCCTTTGCTGCCTTATTTCAAAACCGACCTAAATCAACCGCTTCATCATCACCAATTATTCAGAGAGTTATTTGCAAGCTTAATTACAGTCTTTGGTTCACCAATTCTCCGTAAAATATTGGCCCATAAAAATCTCTGATAACCTGACCTTGCTGTTAAATGCATTATAAAATGTCGAAAGCTATTAGTTTCGCGAACTAAAGGTCAACGATTGAAGGACAGCCGCAGCTACCTCTGCGTTTAAATATTAATAATACTTGCTGACAGCACAATTGATTCCAAGGTCAATTATAACACAATATTCAGAGTCACAGCAGCAATTTTTATAAAATAATGATCTAAAAAAGCAGTCAGTGGTGGCAAATTGGAGTTTTAACTATGTATACAGTTGTCCACAGATTGCCATACTGTGATAGCATTTACTGGTCAATGGAAGCTGAAATTATAAAAAATGTTGCCAAAATATTTTATTCAAGATATTAAGATGTCGTGAACGCGTTTTTCCTTTGCTTTAGTCAAGCGCTTATTTTTCTGAGACATCTTTGGCTCACATATTGCTTTGCCTTTTAACCCTGTTATGTTGTTCTCGGTTTTGTTTTTGTTTTGGCATCTGAAGGCCTGAACTAATGCGATCTCTGCTACTAACTCCCACAAAGCGCAGATGCACAGATGGCAACCTTTGTAACATCCAAGCAATATGAAGAGAATGGCAAGAGCTGCTTGGGAGGAACTGAAGCGAACAACTGCAGACACCACTGGGAAGGTCATCTGATGGGCAGTGTAAAGTAGAAAAGCGTGTTCTCATGGCAAACGTCTCATGAGGGAGGCATTTGCTGGTAATGAAAGCAAAAGATGTACTACACACTGGTGCTAAAGCTATAACCGTGTTAAAACTCCTAGAAAGAAGCCTCGGCATATTTCCAAAGCTGGCATGCTGCACACGAATGTTCTTAGACATTGCTATATGTATGTTTGACGTAAATAGTGCAGACCTAGCTGCAAAACAAGAAAGTGCTGTACACGAATGGAGGTAGAGCAGGGGAAAAGGCAAAAAATGGGGGTTAAGGTGGGGGTTGGGGGTTGGGGGAGAGATAGCAGCAGCAAGAGCAGGATGCTTAGTGATGACACACAATGACATCATAAAATACCTGCATTATTCTGATGACACACCTATTTACCGATATTGTTCGAAACTACGCAGGAATCCAGGTAAACATCGAACTGACCTTTGGTCTACAAGGGGATCGGTAATGTCACTAGTTTACGCAGAAGAACAAATGGACAAAAGGACCTAGGAACCTTTTGAGCGTCGGAGAACACCTTTTCTTTTGTCTTCAGCTGACACGTATGTCCACCTTTCTGTAAACTTTATCATTGATGCTTAGGGTCCAGCCTCCCGTGCATGACAATATAGAACCTTTCTGAAGCATGTACTAAAGCCATTATTCAGGGGGCATAAGGGAATCCCTTTAAGGTAACACATCTGCATGTCTCTGCACGAGATTTCAAATATGGCACTCACTGTCAACATAAAGAAATACTTTCTAATCTTTTTCTCAGTGCATTTGTGTTACCCTTTTGTTTTTCTGTTACTTTATTCCTTTCAAATTATTTTTATTTCCATTCCCATCAACCATGTATTTGCTCTATTCGTCCGTTCTTAGATACTTTCGTTTCTTAAATCCTAGACTTGACACTCATTTGTTTTTTGTGAACACTCCTTTTTATTCACTGCAGTGCACAATACGTTAATCAGCTGGTGTTTGATGTAATAATTCTTGAAAACTCTAAACTCGAACAGTATCAATGTTTTATCAGAGACCATACTTACAAGTATACTAAATTGAATATAGGTACATATAAATGTAAAATAGTACTTATGCAGGTTTCACTATTTGCGTTGGGGGCTGTAATAATCTACATATATTATATTATAGAGTTAACAATTATTCATGTACATTTTAAGCTACTATTTTATTGGAATATATGGCAGAACACATCTACATATGGAATTAACACTAAAAGACTAATAGTTGCCAACTCCTTTATTCTGTATCGTTTTTCTACTTTTTGACACATTTCTATTAAGCATTTACAAGGTCTTTATTCGGTTAAAAAACCATAAAAGAAACCATATAATTCATTGTAACAATTTCATTAAGATCGCAATTAAAAATTTCCAAATGTTAAAATCTTCATGATAAGTCATCTTAAATAACAATACTATGTAAAAACAACTTACCATTAAACCATGAGCAAATATAAAAACAAAATAAAAATAGCTGCAGCAGTCGTCATCCTACGGTAGTAACGAAGTTGTCTCAATAATAGATGTACAGAATTTACAAGAGCAGCTAACTCTAGCAGCATAAACAGTCTCATTTCGTAACATAACATATTGTGTACATAATGCAACTCCCAATATGTCGTACCATTAATAGAGCATGAGACAATACAGAAAGGGACAACTTGATTCTTTTATGCAGCTGGAATGGATATCTAATTATAATTACTTGCCCACTACCTTGCGCAACCTTGCTGCAGCTATGATAAATCTAGTCTTTCCTCTAATCGGTACATGGCCATGAAAATACATAAAAACACATGATTAGTTCCATCAATCAATACTTGGATAAAAGGCTAAAAGAATCATCCCAACAAGAATGACAATTTACGTTCAAAATGTGTGCAAATCAGACTACAATGGAACCAGGATCGCTAGCCTGCAGATATTTGGACCTTAATCTCCATATGCATAGCAAAAACCGTAAAACCGCAAACACTATGGATTGCCTAGGATCAGTTCTCAAAATCATAATTACTGTTATATAGTCTCATGCCCAGAAGCCGGCAAAGTGGAAATATCAATTTTCCCCGATTTCCCTGTAAGCTGGGCAAAAGAGCAGAACATGTTTGATGGTTTCATAGAATCCAGCACAAAGAGGGCAAGTTCCTACCAGGTCTCTGGAAACTCGCCACCATTTAGAAGTAAAAAACTCAAAGAAAGGGTCCCATAATAAATTTTCATATATAATGTCTTAACTGATAGGGGCTCAACCTCATATACAAAGGGTTCCAGTTTAAAATCAACTCTAAATTCTAGAAAAACAGAGGATAGGGAACCTAATACAGTTTGTCCAATGTAAGTGAATGTCTTATGCTGCCAGTAGGAGCTCTAGATGGCAGCCTTAGTGACCCCACTAAGGTCTGTTGGGGTGGTCCAAAGATTCACAGAGCCTAGTTGGGTAAAAGATTGGTGAACGTACTTGGCCCATGGTATTTTTAGGGCACCTGGTAACCTGAGGATATCCTCTAGGCCCTGCTGATAGGCTAATAGCTCCAGTGTCACTCATATTCAGCACCAATACAATAAAGGTCTAACCCCTATTTTTGAACTACGTCCTCTCAGTCCCAACTTTATCCAGCGAGCTACATTCTCTGTGGCCCCAAAGTTCCACTCCATATGATGCAGCCCCCACAGTTTGCATATTGTAAATTTGTAGAGCTGGGGAGATAGGGGTAAATTGGGAGCATCTGAGGGACCTAATAATACCACCTGAGTACTGTTCAAGCTCCAACTTGCATTTAACGATATGCGGAGAGCAATCAAAGTGTTCGGTTAGTGTGACCCCCCAAATAATCAAATATTGGAACTCGCTCCAGCCGAGCTCCATGAAGTTCAGGATGGGCCCTGGCTGTGGGACAAGGGTTAAGGACCATGTACATGGTCTCGATGTTGACCTCCAACCCCTCTGCTTGCCGAAACACCCGAACTGAGCCAAGAGGATTTGAATGTCCATCAGAGGGCCGGTATCTTAACTCCTGCAAGACTTGGTGCATCATTATCGCAATCGGCCAAGTACGCCACTAGCCCATTTATAAAAAGCAGAAATAAGGTTCTGCGTGTGGGCAGTTAGTATTTGATCTTATCCCATATTTGCTTAAATGTTTATGTATCACCTCCAGTCCCGGCTCCTGGAGGGAGTTCCGCCGGGCGGTGACGTGCGGCGGGGGCGGGGCAGGGTGGGGGGGTAGTAAAAACCAGAATCCGGCCGAATGCAGGTAAGTTAGCAAATAAATAAATTAAACGAATTTCGTAGTGCGCGCTGCATCGCCAAATGCGATGCAGCTCGCGCTACGAAATTCGTTTTATTTATTTATTTGCTAACTTACCTGTGTTCAGCCGGATTCCGGTTTTTACTACACCCCACCCTGCCCCTCCCCCGCCGCACGTCACCGCCCGGCGAAACTCCCTCCAGGAGCCGCGACTGATCACCTCACATTTTGCACAGAATACGTCCTGTATCGGCTAATTGCAGCATATCATTATTCCAGGGTCCTACTCTAGGAGAGGCAAAGGATTTATTTTTCAATCGTTAGGCCTCAACAATCCATTGTTTTTAAAACTTGCTGCACGGAAGTCTAACAAAGTGGATTGCTGAATTAGATAAATTCAGCATTTTCTATCTACTAGTCTCAGATTTTTGTAAAGTCTTGCAAAGACTAAATGTGAATTAGACTGCTACTAGGAAACTTAAATCTCTAGCAGGCACTTTTTTTCAGAAAAGCCTAACTTGACAATTTTGCCTGTTGCCTAATAACATCCCCTTAGAGGCAGAAATGGAGAATTTCGGCTACTCCACTTTACTTTTGTAACAGAGAGTACCCACCAAAATCCACCAATCGCCGCCTGGTGGAATTTATTTCCTATTCAAGCAACGTGATGAGAAAACAAACAAGCGAAGCTTCAGAATCGAGCTGGTGAGTGTGAGTGAGATTTGGTGTCCTCCAGTGCAATTCCTGGTTGCTAGGAGGACTTCCAGCAATAATTTTACAAACAAGGGGGATGCGAGGTTTCGCAGTCAGAGGGCTACATTCTGAGTAGATTTTCTACTTGACAGCAGCAAAATCAACTCAAAATAGTTTTTTTTAAATACGTATTCTACCCCAATGGACGGTTCAGGTATTTTTTAAGATTGAAACACATTTTTTTTAATTTACTTAAATATTTTAACAGGAAGGAAGTGCCACAAAGACTCCAACTTCCTTTGACTGTCCAGAGAGGCTCCTCCCACTACTTTTTCCATTCCTTGGTCACTTTTCATTTGGAGTTCAAGGGAAAGAATCACTCTCTTTGTTTGCAATCCTTGCTGCATATATATATATAATTGGATTTTAATTTCTTTTGTGAAAAATCAAGTCAGCTAAAGAACTTTTGGATATGTTTGTTGTTTGATGTAGGGCATGCACCAGTATTTTTTTAATGTTTTTAATTTTTTTTTAATTTGAGTGTTGGTGGTTTGGAGTTGCAGTTGGTGCCTATTTTGTACGATACGATTGCGGTTAGCATGAACGAAAAGTAAGTATATAGTGAAGAGGCCTGTCAGGCAGCTACAACACAAACTTTATTTTGCAATAAAAGGCACACCAGCACTTTAAACCACGAGGCAGTTAGACAATTTGGCATTTCGAATAGATGTACCAGCCTTTCTCCTTCTTGCTTTCTGAGGGCATCAAGACTGGGAACTGACACTAACTTTTAAACTAACGGCTGCTAAGAGATAGTTTTACGGGAATCACACATGCAAATGCCCTTTTGGAAGAACAGGCACTGTTCATAATTTTAAAGTGCGAACTCTAATGAATTTTAACTATTGTTTTATTTATTTAGGAAATATTGCAAATGATTTTAAGTAATTGTGCAATAAACTTTTCATTCAGTGCCTGTTTTGTATTCACTTTTAAAGTTTATTTTCTAAGGGAAAAGTTTGCACATTTTTGGGAGGGCTAGAGGCCTGTGTTTAAAACAAAATGGCCCTACTCTTGCACACCACATTGCAGATTTTTCAGCGCTGATTGTGCTACAGGTGCTAAAATCAGAATGTGAGCAACGCAACATGTCTTTTATGCCCATTAATAGAATCTTGTGGAGTTGTTATGCAACTCTGCATGATTCCACGGAGTGAAATTCCGCAAGTCCCACCTAGACCTAGTCTTTACTATTTATATATTATTTTTATGATAATACTTTTCTTTCACATTGCTGCCAAGTATTTTTGCCAGATTGCTGGTGGAATTTCCAAGTCTTTTTATGCTTTTCTAGCACATTGAGTTAATTTGTGAATTTGTAAATTGTAGGAACTGATTAAAAAATGTGAAGGAGACCAGTTTGATAAAACATATTGTAATTTGCTTGATTTAGAATTTGGTGGACAAGAATTTATTCCATTATAGAGACAAAGTATTTTACTTCCTCACACTGAGGCTGTACCCGACTGCCAAATTCAGAGCTGTCCGCTAGGCCAGCGTACATCTCTTGCATTTACAGGAACCACAGTCACAACCGTTCCTCTAAATGCTTTAAAAGTTTGATGAATGGCTCTGGCAACATGATGGAGCTATGCAGCAAGTGTTCAACTTTTTTTAATTTTTAAAATAAAAATCCCAAGGAAGAATTTTCTTCATGAAATAAAAAAAACAATAACCTTTTCACTTTGGGAAAATTCTCCCATGGCGTCGGGCCATTTTACACTTTTTGCTGTCCCGTAAAACCTGGCGGTGATGGACAGTGAAAACTGGGTATGTGTTTGCACACTCTAAAGAGGAATGATGGACACATGGCCAAACCTCCGACGGCCCTTACTTCATCGAGCCATCAGAGGAGTATATAGACAGCGAAGATGAAGTAGTCTATGTTGTCTATATACTGAAGTTCGGACTGACTCTAAATGAGGAGGGCGATCTTTGCTTTGGCAGAAAGGGTACTCTGTAGCTGTTGTGAAAGTCTAAATCAGGCCCAAAGTCTTTGTTACTTAGTTATAGAAGTTGGAATTCAAGTGTATTTAGACAGAATAACGTAAACAGTAATATTGTGGACCAAAATATTGTGTCAAGGATATGGAGGACATAAATATTGTGAAGGTGAGTTTCTATAGGTAAGCAAAATTTTACTATATATAACACCACATAAATGTACTTTGACAATATTTCTATCTTCAAGGTAGATGTGGTGTTTAGAATAGTGGAGATATACTTACCAATTTGCACTTACCTTCTCGATATTTTCATTCTCAATGTTTCTGACACAATATTATGTCCACACAATATTTCTGTTTCTGATATTCTGTCAGTGATCTTAATTGAAGACAAGTTTTGTTTCAGCTTGTTATATATTGTAAGCTCATTAAGAGGTAATTGGTCTTTTGTTTGTTATTCCAAGAATGATGCAAATAAATGATTATTGGCCACTTGGTGAAAAATCCGTTCAA
This sequence comes from Calotriton arnoldi, assembly GCA_963921515.1. Classification (NCBI taxonomy): domain Eukaryota; kingdom Metazoa; phylum Chordata; class Amphibia; order Caudata; family Salamandridae; genus Calotriton; species Calotriton arnoldi. Next base: position 341,065 of record CAWUFW010003704.1, on the reverse strand, counting down.
CCGATGAAGTCTCGGAACCTAATTGGGTGTTAGATTTCTTCTAGGTCGATGCTCTGGATGTTAGAGACAACATTTGTTATTTAGGGCCTTATTATGAGTTTGGTGGTGCTAGAGCGGGACTGCCCTGCTCCCTCATCACCAAAAACATGTACAAACTGCCCACCAGATAAGGAGTTTTCTCCTGTCTGGCGGGTGGTTCTTTGGCATTCCCAGGGCGGTGCCTATGAAATAGGCACCACAATGGGAATGTCAAAGGCAGTACCTGTATGGCATGGCCTGCTGCAGTCCATGCCATGCAGGTACTGGTGTATATGCACACAGGGGGGCACATGGTGTACCCCACTGTTTGCATCCACATGGCGTGAGGCACCAGAGGGCTCTGTAGGGCCCCCTTTGTTACCTCACTGCCACACTTTTCATGGCGGTTGCACCGCCATATAAAGTGTGGCGGTGAGGAAACTCATAATATGCTTACCAAGCATATTGTAACCTTAGTACCACAGCATCATCTCCAGGGATCTATGATCCCTGGCGGTTGTGGTGGTCCGAGGGTGGCCGGACCTCCCTGGTCATAAGGAGGCAGATAGAAGACCGCAACCACAGCTCCCACATGAGTCTGGCAGTCCGTGGACCGCCAGACTCTCAATAAAGCCCTTAATCAGATGACGAAATACTGATCTTGTCAACGGTGCCTCTCTTAAACTAAAAAGGATCCAGTGGAGGCAAGTTCACACAAGCTTTGGGTGAGTTGCTTCTTCATGAGCTATGTACAAACGTGATCCAAAAGCCCATATCTTCTGGCCCAGGGTTAAAAGGGATCTTCTTGAAAGTGTCAACCACTTTGAGACACCAGAACTTGCACAGCTTTCTCAGGAGGATGCAGGAGTTGTAGTGGGTGGGAGAAACCAGAGTTGTTGAGACTTCCCTTCACAGTGCAGGTGAACCAAAATGGTGGCCTGCCCTTCTGAGAATACACAAAGAGCATCCTTGTTCACTGCTGTGGCTTTAGATGCACTGTTGCTATGGGGCAGAGTTGGAGTCGGAGTCACTCCACTTGATGCTGATTAAGTTGAATTGGCAGGCTTGTATGATTTCCCCTGGAAGGCAGTTTGGAATAGAATCAGCAGAATTAGGAATTAATTGCTTTGTTCTTTTATCCTTGGACACACAATTCTGTGTATCCCACACTAGTCTGAGTGTCCTTGAGTTGGTGAAGCCCCTTTTTCATGTTTTCTGGTATCTTACAGGTTTAGAGTAGCATACCATGGGTAAACCCAATAAAGGAGGTCCTTCCAAGGGCACATTGGTGCTGAAGAAAGGATTGAGGATTCCTACCTATTTAGCCTGTGACTGTCGGTCCAGCTCTTAGCCATCCATTATGGACTGGAAATAGAGGATGCTTTTGGAGGTACAAGGGTTGGAATGATACTCAGTAAGAGGTCCCTCGAGGAGTCACTCTCATTGACTAACATTGGGTTACCTTATTATATTTAATAAGTGAAACCTTTTCATTTGGGAGCAGATAGAAACATTGTGCTGACGTCATGTCTGTATGTAGAATGCATGATGAGTGCATGTGGTTTACAGTGAGTCTGTTATACATGGGTGATAGTAGGAGTGTGTGTGTGTGTGTGAGAGAGTGAGAGGACAGAAAGAGTGAGTATTCAAGCAAATGGGATCCATTTTGGATGCCCAAGGTTTAGCATTGCACAATCCCAAGGGTGAAAGCAGCTCCCCCAAACAGTACAAAGTAGAATCGTATTGTCTGCATTCCTATGGCTGGAAGATGGAAGTCCAGACAATTTAGTGAGGATGATGGAGACAAGACTGTCTTTCCATGAAGAATGTTGGCAGCAAAGGGTTACTGATTAGTTCTTTCTCAGCACTACCATTTAGGAGATCATACAGGGGCTTCATTGGGCTGCAGTGTCTGTTGTTCAGCGTGAGAAAGATTCAAGGTTAGGCTTGCTGACTTCAACAGGCTGATAGCCAGTTATAAAGATCTTCACTGTACCCATTTGTTTGGTGCTCCTGCTTGGGGACAGCCCTAGTGCTACATTCATTAAGGAGAATCACTTTGCGCAAAGGTCATGTCTGAGAGCAGCCTGATAAGGACACTTCAAAGAGAACCACCCGAAACCAATTCTTACGTTTTAGACAGCCATTCAAAACCCCTGTCTAGAAAAGGTGTAAAAAGGTTCCAGGGTCTTCATGACTAAGGAAAGGAGCATTTGAAGACCTGCTTTGTAACTAGGGATAGTGGATGCATGATAACCTTCAGTTACCCAAATGTAAAGGAGCATCACCTGCAGTACTCATTTTGTGAGAGCAAAGCATTGTTCCTGGCCTGGCAGGAGGCTAGAGTGTGAAGGAAGAGAAACCAAGGTTTTGCCAGAGAAAGTGGATGTTGGCAGAGAGCGAAGCCAGAAGGAACCCATATCGTATGGGAGTACCTCCATCTTGGAGGCCTCCTGATGTCTCTCTGTGTGATTCGTTGTAAGGAACAAACTCAAAGACTGTAGCGAGCTAGCCTATTCTATACTTGTTGTCCACCCCAGCACCTTCACCTCACCCCTTATATCAGCCTGGAAGTCTACACCTATATCTTGCTATTGGAGTCTGTTGGTTTTAAACTTTGTTTCTTTCAGTATATATATATATATTACCTACTGGTGGTCGCCAGTAGGTAGTTATAGTTAGGACCTAGTTTCCATAGGAAAAGTGTTTTTTGTTTTCCCAATAACTTTGGCGTCATTTGACGAATTTTCGCAAAAGTTTCAAAACTAGTGGGGCGCTCCGGTCAGCTCCTGTCTTAGAAGTTTCGGGGTGATTCGTCAAGCGGGCCGAGAAAAAGTGGAGTCCCAAAACGCGTTTTCCCCATGTAATTTTCCATAGGAAACTTTAGACAAAGCTACAGCCCGAACTGCTGAACGGAATTACCCCAAATTTGGCAAAAAGGTAGGTCTTGGTTCAGAAAGATCCCTTTTTGTTAAATGGTGTAAATCCGTTCAATAGTTGCTGAGAAATTAGAAAAAGAAAAAGTTTCGATATCTATGGCTGCGGTGGGTTCGCAAACCCTCCCGAGCACGAGCTTCACTGTGATTGGCTGCCAACACTCCAAACCAGGAAGTGTTGGCAGCCATCTTGTGACTCGGTAGAACTGGAGGTAATAAAAGGGGTAGTTGGCCCCCAAGGTTGACGTTGGGGGCTAACTATCCCTCCTGTTACTTCCGCTAAATCCCACACAGTGGGATTGCTAAAAGGTGTTTGAAGGCCACGCTCACCTTTCTCCACCACTCTGCAAACGCGACTGCTATGTTATAGTTAGAAATTAGCAATTAAAAAACCTTTGAAATTCACTGAAAAAACCATAGGTTTCAGGCACGTTATAGTTAGAAATTAGCATTTAAAAAACCTTAGAAATTCACTGAAAAAACCATAGGTTTCTGGAACGTTATAGTTAGAAATTAGCATTTAAAAAACTTTAGAAATTCACTGAAAAAACCATAGGTTTCAGGAACGTTATAGTTAGTTGGACATTTCTCTCATACAAAACCATAAAAATTCCACCCTTATAGTTAGTTCAGCTAACTATAACTCGCGCCCCCGCAATGCACTGCTGATGACGTCACATATTACATCATTCATGACATGGTCAGGCATCATGCAGTGACTGTGTGTTTCTGTAAAGTTTAAATGTGTTTTATATAAGGGTGGGCGTAGTTCGCGAAGTAATGCTTCGCGAAGCTACGCAAAGTGCAGTTCGCGCTACGCAAGCTTCGCGTAGCACTACGCGAACTGCGTAGCGCACTGTTCGCAATGATTGCACAGTGCCGGATGCTTGTCCGCACTGTGCAATCATTGAATAACGGCAACTTGCACAGTGCGAGCTGTCTTTACTGCCGCTCGAGTAGATTTTTACTCGAGCGGCAGCTTTCTCAACGCGGACTGGTAGTTTCTCATCGCGAGCGGTCGCAAGCATACGCGACCACTCGCAATGAGAAACCTGACCTCCCCGCGTTGAGAATCTCGCCGGGAGGTTTATTTTCCACGCTCGCGATCGGCAACTTGATGTTGCTGATCGCGAACGAAGAAAAGTCTCGCCGGGATGTCATTTTGCTTGCTCGCGGTCGCCAACTTGACGTTGAGGACCGCGAGCAAGCAAAAATGACCGCGGCACTACGCTACGCTACGCTACGCGTGTTCGCACTGTGCTACGTGCAATTCGCGTTGTGCGAAGTAGCGCAAACTTCGCAAACTACGCGAGCGTAGCGTAGCACTTCGCCCAGGGTTAGTTTTATATATATGCCAAGGTGTATTGAAGAATGAGTGGGTGTATAAGTGTCAGGATGGAGGATTTAGTAGGTGTGTGACTGACTGTATAAGTAAGTGATTAAATGTGTCTTACTCAATGCATGGGTTAGTGACTAAACTGTGTGAATGTCTGTATCAGTCTGTCTGTTGTTGTGTAAGCTGCTGCATGGATTGGTCAGAAGCCACATGAGTGTCTATATGGGTTATTGATTGCTTGCCTGAGTATTTGTATGGGTGCCTGAGTGTGTGTGTGGGTGGGTGGGAGGTGTGTGACTGTGCATAGATGTGTGAGTGGTTGATTCACTGGGTGTATGGGTTCAAGAGTGCATGTGCAAACAGCTGTATGGGTGGGTGAGTGTGTGTTTAGGTGTGTTGGTGAGAGAATAGATGTGTCAGTGGTACATGTCCAAGTAACTTCATATGTAAAAGGCAGTGTATGTGAGAGTTGAAGTATATAAATGACTATACGTGAGAGTCAGTGATTGTGAGAGTGGCTGTATGGATGAGTGTGTACTTGTATCAGTGATTGTATAAGAGAGTAAGTATGCGTTTGTTTCTGTATGAATAAGTGATGTGGTGTGTGTATAACTGTATACGTGAGTAAATGGAAGTGTGATTGATTCTTTGCATGACTGACTAGGTGTGTGAGTAACTCTGGATGAGTGATGGTGTGTGAGTGTCTGAATAGGTGTATGAGTTCATATGATATTGTTGTATTGATGAGTGACTGCATGTATGGGTGAATGAGTGGATGTGTGTGTTGACGTAGGAATCAGTGAGTGCATATGTAGTAACTGGTGTTGGTGTGTCTATGGTTTCGAAAATGGTAGTCTGTATTTTACAGTGGGTGTACTAAGGTGAGGAGGTGCATCAGATTTTCACGTGGATGATGTCATCAGTGATGTCATCAGTGATGTCATTTGAGATGTCATCAGTGATGTCACTGACCATGTCATGAATGATGCAATATGTGATGTCATCAGCAGTGCATTGCGGGGGCGCGAGTTATAGTTAGCTGAACTAACTATAACGGTGGAATTTCTATGGTTTTGTTCGAGGGAAATGTCCAACTAACTATAACGTTCCTGAAACCTATGGTTTTTTCAGTGAATTTCTAAGGTTGTTTAAATGCTAATTTCTAACTATAAGTTGCCTGAAACCTATGGTTTTTTCAGTGAATATATATATATGTATACATTATCTACTGGCGGTCGCCAGTAGATAGTTATAGTTAGGACCTATTTTCCATAGGAAATCCGCGACATTCTATTTGAAATAACTCTTGCGTCGGTTGACGAATCTTCGCGAAATTTTCAAACTTTATGGCCCGCTCCGGTCCGCTCCTACCCTGAAAGTCTCAAGGTGATTCGTCAAGCGGGGGCCGAGAAAAAAGGGGGGTCCCAAAACGTGTTTTCCCCATTCATTTTCCCATAGGAAACTTTAGACACGGCTACAGCCCGAACTGCTGAACGGAATTACACCAAATTTGGCAAAGAGGTAGTTCTTGGTTCAGAAAGAACCCTTTTTGTTAAATGGTGTAAATCCGTTCAGTAGTTGCGGAGAAATTAAAAAAATAAGAGTCAAAAAATCAATTTCCCATAGGAAACTTTATGCAAGGCTACAGCCTGAACTGCTGAACGGAATTACACCAAATTTGGCAAAGAGATAGTTCTTGGTTCAAAAAGAACCCTTTTTGTTAAATGGTGTAAATCCGTTCAGTAGTTGCTGAGAAAATCAAAAGTAAAAACACATATATATCTGGGCGGAGCCTAACCACACATGTCATCGTGAGATCTGATTGGCTGTCAGCACTTCATCCTGGAATTGCTGGCAGCCATCTTGGGACCAATATAAATGATAGTACCCCATTGAAATGCACTGGAGTGAATCGAAGATTTTGAGGGTTACCAAAAGGAGAACTATAAAGGGTGATAACAGACTTTAGTTACATTAGAATTCATTTGTTGATGGTACCATACTAATTTCAGGAATTGTGGTGTGTTCTAAGGTGATTTTACCCTGTGAAAAACCTTCTGCTGGGATATCATGAATCATGTTTGAGAGAAAACTATTTTCACATGCTTGTCCCATACAGTTTTGGAAGGTGCCCCAGAAGCTAAAATGAGAGCATATTTTCTGTAAATTCACATTATCTTTCTCAGTCATGTGAGAATGAAGTCTGACATTCTCAGTAAAACATGTACATCCAACAAGGGCAGAGACTGTCAGTTGATTCCTTTGTGTTCTACTGCAGCTTCCCAGAGTGTTCTAAAGAACAACTAGAGTGCTAACAGCCTTACTTATGACAAAAGTATGGCACACCTGAAGTCATCTTGATTGGAATAAACTGGTAACACTTAAAACATTTAATTTAAAAAGGAACAAAATGATGGGGTTCATCTTGTCATAGAAATTATGGTTAGTGCTCTGGAAAGAAAAATTAGGACATGTTTCAAGTGTGATCTCAAATATCTTCCTGTTATATTTCAACAGGAGCAGCCTGTCAGTTGATGCCTTTGTGTTCTACTGCAGCTTCCCAGAGTGTTCTAAAGAACAACTAGAGTGCTAACAGCCTTACTTATGATAAAAGTATGGCACACCTGAAGCCATCTTGATTGGAATAAACTGGTAACACTTAAAACATTTAATTTAAAAAGGAACAAAATGAGGGGTTCATTTTGCCATAGAAATTATGGTTAGTGCTGCAAAAAGAAAATTTAGTGCATGTTTTAAGTGAGATCTCAAATCCTCTTCTATTTCATTAGAAAATTCTGACATGCAGACTGAAACAATCACTTTCAATACCAGCAGTAGACTTCCAGTTAACTCCTTGGTGAGCAGTAGCTTTACTACAGTGATCTAATGAACAACTAGAGTAATAACATTCTGAATTTATGGCAAATGTGTGACACATCTGAATGCCTTCGTGATGGAATCAAAGTAAAAAACTGAAAGCATTTCCTACTGAGGAGACTGCAGTAAATGAGGAAATTAGGAAACTTCATAACAAAGAAGTCTTCCAAGATGGCCACCAGTGAAAAAGAGCCCAAATGTAGCACAAATATTACCCAGATGTAGCCCACATATAGCCCAATGACAAAAGTGTGCAAAACACTTTTTATTTTTTGTTTTTTGCAGTTTTATGTAGTGCAGACTGGTCAGGTATTGGAGCGTTGCATCTTAAAACATGACCCCCCTACACTACAAAAACACCACTGCACTACCCTAAACCCTAAAACACTACCCCAGCACGACCCCCTACACTACACAAGCACCACTGCACTATCCTAAACCCTAAAACACTACCCCCAGCATGACCCCCTACACTACACAAACACCACTGCACTACCCTAAACCCTAAAACACTACCCAAACACCACTGCACTAACCTAAATCCTAAAACACTACCCCCAGCATGACCCCCTACACTACCCAAACACCACTGCACTACCCTAAAACATGACCCCCTACACTACACAAACACCACTGCACTACCCTAAACCCTAAAACACTACCCCCAGCACGACCCCCTACACTACACAAGCACCACTGCACTACCCTAAACCCTAAAACACTGCCCCCAGCACGACCCCCTACACTACACAAACACCACTGCACTACCTTAAACCCTAAAACACTACCCCCAGCACGACCCCCTATACTGCCCAAACACCACTGCACTGCCCTAAACCCTGAAACACATACCCTAGCACGACCCCCTACACTGCCTGAACACCTCTGCACTGCCCTAAACCCAGAAACACCACCCCCTTCACGACCCCCTACACTGCCCGAACACCACTGCACTGCCCTAAACCCTGAAACATCACACCCAGCAAGACCCCTACACTGCCCGAACACCACTGCCCTAAACCCTGAAACACCACCCCCAGCACGACCCCCTACACTGCCCGAACACCACTGCACTGACCTAAACCCTGAAACACCACCCCCTGCACGACCCCTACACTGCCCGAACACTACTGCACTGCCCTAAACCCTGAAACACCATCCCCAGCACGACCCCCTATACTGCACGAACACCACTGCACTGCCCTAAACCCTGAAACACTACCCCCAGCAAGACCCCCTACACTGCCCGAACACCACTGCACTGCCCTAAACCCTGAAACACCACCCCCAGCAAGACCCCCTACACTGCCCGAACACCACTGCCCTAAACCCTGAAACACCACCCCCAGCAAGACCCCTACACTGCCCAAACACCACTGCACTGCCCTAAACCCTGAAACACCACCCCCAGCACGACCCCCTACACTGCCCGAACACCACTGCACTGCCCTAAACCCTGAAACACCACCCCCTGCACGATCCCCTACACTGCCTGAACACTACTGCACTGCCCTAAACCCTGAAACACCACCCCCAGCACGACCCCCTACACTGCACGAACACCACTGCACTGCCCTAAACCCCGAAACACTACCCCCAGCAAGACCCCCTACACTGCCCGAACACCACTGCCCTAAACCCTAAAACACACCCCCAGCAAGACCCCCTACACTGCCCGTACACCACTGCACTGCCCTAAACCCTGAAACACCACCCCCAGCATGACCCCCTACACTGCCCGAACACCACTGCACTGCCCTAAACCCTGAAACACCACCCCCAGCACGACCCCCTACACTGCCCGAACACCACTGCACTGCCCTAAACCATGAAACACCAGCCCCAGCACGACCCCCTACACTGCCCGAACACCACTGCACTGCCCTAAACCCTGAAACACCAGCCCCAGCACAACCGCCTACACTGCCTGAAAACCACTGCACTGCCCTAAACCCTGAAACACCACCCCCAGCATGACCCCCTACACTGCCCGAACACCACTGCACTGCCCTAAACCCTGAAACACCAGCCCCAGCACAACCCCGTACACTGCCCGAACACCACTGCACTGCCCTAAACCCTGAAACACCAGCCCCAGCACAACCGCCTACACTGCCTGAAAACGACTGCACTGCCCTAAACCCTGAAACACCAGCCCCAGCAAGACCCCCTACACTGCCCGAACACCACTGCATGCACTGCCCTAAACCCTGAAACACCACCCCCAGCAAGACCCCCTACACTGCCCGAACACCACTGCACTAAAGCCTGAAACACCACCCCCAGCAAGACCACCTACACTGGCCGAACACCACTGCACTGCCCTAAACCGTGAAACACCACTCCCTGCACGACCCCCTACACTGCCCAAACACCACAGCACTGCCCTAAACCCTGAAACACCACCCCCTGCACGACCCCCTACACTGCCCGAAAACCACTGCACTGCCCTAAACCCTGAAACACCACCCCTCAGCATGACACCCTACACTGCCCGAACACCACTGCACTGCCCTAAACCCTGAAACACCACCCCCAGCACGACCCCCTACACTGCCCGAACACCACTGCACTGCCCTAAACCCTGAAACACCACCCCTGCACGACCTCCTACACTGCCGGAACACCACTGCACTGCCCTAAACCCTGAAACACCACCCCCAGCACGACCCCCTACACTGCCCGAAGACCACTGCACTGCCCTAAACCCTGAAACATCAACCCCAGCAAGACCCCCTACACTTCCTGAACACCACTGCCCTAAACCCTGAAACACCACCCCCTACACTGCACGAACACCACTGCACTGCCCTAAACCCTGAAACACCACCTCCAGCAAAACCCCCTACACTGCCTGAACACCATTGCTCTGCCCTAAATCCTGAAACACTAGCCCCAGCATGACCCCCTAAACTGCCCAAACACCACTGCACTGCCCTAAACCCTGAAACACCACCCCCAGCACGACCCCCTACACTGCCCGAACACCACTGCACTGCCCTAAACACTGAAACACCAGCCCCAGCAAGACCCCCTACACTGCCCGAACACCACTGCACTGCCCTAGACTCTGAAACACCAGCCCCAGCAAGACCCCTACACTGCCCGAACACCACTGCACTGCCCTAAACCCTGAAACACCAGCCCCAGCATGACTCCCTACACTGCCCGAACACCACTGCACTGCCCTAAACCCTGAAACACCAGCCCCAGCACGACCACCTACACTGCCTGAACACCACTGCACTGCCCTAAACCCTGAAACACCAGCCACAGCACAACCCCCTACACTGCCCGAACACCACTGCACTGCCCTAAACCCTGAAACACCAGCCCCAGCATGACCCCCTACACTGCCCGAACACCACTGTACTGCCCTAAACCCTGAAACACCAGCCCCAGCACGACCCCCTACACTGCCCGAACACCACTGCACTGCCCTAAACCCTGAAACACCACCCCCTGCATGACCCCCTACACTGCCCGAACACAACTGCACTGCCCTAAACCCTGAAACCCCCCCGCAGCACCCCTACACTGCCCGAACACCACTGCACTGCCCTAAACCCTGAAACACCACCCCCTGCACCGCCCCCTACACTGCCCGAACACCACTGCACTGCCCTAAACCCTGAAACACCACCCCCAGCACGACCCCCTTTACTGCTCAAACACCACTGCACTGCCCCAAACCCTGAAACAGCACCCCCAGCACGACCCCCTACACTGCCCGAACACCACTGCCCTAAACCCTGAAACACCACCCCTGCACGACCCCCTACACTGCCCGAACACCACTGCACTGCCCTAAACCCTGAAACACCACCCCCTACACGACCCCCTACACTGCCCGAACACCACTGCACTGCCCTAAACCCTGAAACACCACCCCCTACACTGCCCGAACACCACTGCACTGCCCTAAACCCTGAAACACCACCCCCAGCACGACCCCCTACACTGCCCGAACACCACTGCACTGCCCTAAACCCTAAAACACCACCCCCAGCATTACCCCTACACTGCCCAAACACCACTGTACTGCCCTAAACCCTAGAACACTACCCCCAGCACGACCCCCTACACTACCCGAACACCACTGCACTACCCTAAACCCTAAAATACTACCCCCAGCACAACCCCCTACACTACCCGAACACGACTGCACTGCCCTAAACCCTCAAACACTCCCCCAGCACGACCCCCTACACTACCCGAACACCACTGCACTGCCCTAAACCCTAAAACACTCCCCCCAGCACGACCCCCTACACTACCCGAACACCACTGCACTGCCCTAAACCCTAAAACACTCCCCGAGCACGACCCCCTACACTACCCAAACACCACTGCACTGCCCTAAACCCTAAAACACTACCCCCCACATGACCCCCTACACTACCCAAACACCAATGCACTACCCTAATCCCTAAAACACTACCCCCCGCATGACCCCCTACACTACCCTAAACCCTAAAACACTACCCCCGCATGACTCCCTACACTACCCAAAGACCACTGCACTACCCTAAACCCTAAAACACGACCTCCTCCACTACACAAACACCACTGCACTACCCTAAACCCTAAAACACTACCCCCTACACTACACAAACAGCACTGCACTACCCTAAACCCTAAAACACTACCCCCAGCAGTACCCCTACACTACCCAAACACCACTGCACTAACCTAAACCCTAAAACACTACCCCCAGCAGTACCCCCTACACTACCCAAACACCACTGCACTACCCTAAATCACTACCCCCAGCACGACCCCCTACACTACCCAAACACCACTGCACTACCCTAAACCCTAAAACACTACCCCCAGCACGACCCCCTACACTACCCAAACACCACTGCACTACCCTAAACCCTAAAACACTCCCCCAGCACGACTCCCTACACTACCCAAACACCACTGCACTACCCTAAACCCTAAATCTACCCCCAGCATGACCCCCTACACTACACAAACACCACTGCACTACCCTAAACCCTAAAACACTACCCCCAGCACAACCCTCTTCACTACCTAAACACAACTGCACAATTTGTTACAGGCGTTGCAACGCAGGCCTGTGGTGCTTACTGGAAGTACCTAGTGGGCTAGTTGGGCCCCAGGGACCCTCAGGATTCAAGGTGACCTAATCCCCCAACTTAAAACACACCACGGGGCGCGTTTGCACAGTGGTGAAGGGAGGGGGCGGGACCTCAGGTGACATGTGCGCAAACACGCCCTGTGGTGCGTTTTAAGTTGGGGAATTAATTCCCTTTGAATCCTGAGGGACCCTGGGGGCCAACTAGCCCACCAGGTACCTTCAGTAAGCACAACAGAGTTGCGTTGCAGAGAGGTGAAAAAAGGTGCGTGGCCTCGGAACGCCTCTCTGCAACTCAGCTCTGTGGTCCTAACTGTAGGTACCTGGGGGGCTAGTTGGGCCCCAGGGACCCTCAGAAATCAAGGGGACTTAATCCCGCAACTTAAAATGCGCCACGGGGTGCGTTTGCACACATGTCACCTCAGGCCCCCCCTCCCTTCACCACTGTGCAAACGCGCCCTGTAGCGCGTTTTAAGAGGTAGTTTTAATCCCCCTGCCCTATTATGTACTAGGGACTTGCAGAGGAGGTCATGCTAATCACAGGGGTACCCCAACGCATAGTGTTCCCTAGTGTATGTAGGTGTTTTCACTGTATTCTAAGTGTCTTTTAGCATAGCACTGGCTCTGGTTAGTCAGAGTCAGTTACCACCAGTACCCGTCTGAAAAAGTTGTGGGCACAGGATGATTTTGCAACAAGGCCTCTTTCTGCTCCTCTGTTGGTTCTTTCTGCACATCTTTTGCTTCTTTCTGTGCGTTTTTTCTTCTTTCTTCACATGTCCTACCTCTGTAGGCATAGTTAGAAACTAGCATTTAAAAAAACCTTTGAAATTCACTTAAAAAATCATAGGTTTCAGGCACGTTATAGTTAGAAATTAGCATTTAAAAAACCTTTGAAATTCACTGAAAAAACCATAGGTTTCAGACACGTTATAGTTAGAAATTAGCATTTAAAAAACCTTTGAAATTCACTGAAAAAACCATAGGTTTTAGGGACAGTTATAGTTAGTTGGACATTTCACTCGTACAAAACCATAGAAATTCCCCCGTTATAGTTAGTTCAGCTAACTATAACTCGCGCCTCCGCAATGCACTGCTGATGACGTCACATATTACATCACTCATGACATGGTCAGTGACATCACTGATGACATCACTGATGACATCTCAAATGACATCACTGATGACATCATCCATGTGATAATTTCATGCATCTTCTCACACCCTAATATAACTTTTGATACACCCACTCTAAATTACAGACTGCCATTCTCAAAACCATAGACACTCCAACACCAAAAACTACATACCCACTCACTGATTCTTAGGTCTACACACACATCCACTCACTCACCCGTACAGTCACTCATACTTAGTCACTCAGTACAGGACTATCATATGCACTCATACACCTATATAAACACTCACACACCAACACTCATCCATAGAGGTACTCACACACCTAGTCAGTCATGCAAAAAACTTAATCACACACCCATTTACTCACCTATACAGTTATACACACACCAGCTCACTTACTCATACAAATACTAGCACATTCTTACACTCTTATACAATCACTGATACAAGTACACACTCATCCATACAGCCACTCTCACAATCACACACTCTCACTTATAGCCATTTATATACTCCAACACACATATATACTGCCTTTCACATATGTAGTTACTCACACATGTACCACTGGGACATACATTCAATCACTAACACACCCATACACACACTCACCCACCCATACAGTCCATCACAGATGCACTCTTGAAACCATGCACCCAGTGAATCACCAACTCACACATCTATGCACAGTGTCACACACACCCCACCCACACAAACACTCAGGCACCCATACAGATACTCAGACAATCAATCAATAACCCATGTAGACACTCATGTAGCTATTCAGAAAGCCATGCAGCCGCTTACAAACCAACAGACAGACGGATACAGACATTCACACAGTTTAGTCACTAACCCATGCATTCAGTAAGATACATTTAATCACTCACTTGTAGAGTCAGTCACTCACGTACTAAATCATCCATTCAGACTCTTATACACCCACTCATTCTTCAATACGCCTTTCCCTATATATATTAAACATATTTAAACTTTACAGAAACACACAGTCACTGGATGATGTCATCAGTGATGTCATTTGAGATGTCATCAGTGATGTCATCAGTGATGTCACTGACCATGTCATGAGTGATGTAATATGTGACGTCATCAGCAGTGCATTGCGGGGCGCGAGTTATAGTTAGCTGAACTAACTATAACGGGGGAATTTCTATGGTTTTGTACGAGTGAAATGTCCAACTAACTATAACTGTCCCTAAAACCTATGGTTTTTTCAGTGAATTTCAAAGGTTTTTTAAATGCTAATTTCTAACTATAACGTGTCTGAAACCTATGGTTTTTTCAGTGAATATATATATATATATGTTTGTGTATGTGTGTGTGTGTGTGTGTGTATATATATATATATATATATATATATTACCTACTGGCGGTCGCCAGTAGGTAGTTATAGTTAGGACCTCGTTTCAATTCAAAAAGTGTTTTTTGTTTTCCCAATAACTTTGGCGTCGTTCGACGAATCTTCGCGAAATTTTCAAAACTAGTGGTGCGCTCCGGTCAGCTCTTGTCTTGAAAGTTTCGGGATGATTCGTCAAGTGGGGGCCGAGAAAACAGGGGGGTCCCAAAATGCGTTTTCCCCATGTAAATTTCCATAGGAAACTTTAGACAAGGCTACAGCCCGAACTGCTGAACGGAATTACACCAAATGTGGAAAAAAGGTAGGTCTTGGTTCAGAAAGAGCCCTTTTTGTTAAATGGTGTAAATCCGTTCAGTAGTTTCAGAGAAATCAGAAAAAGAAAAAGTTTTGATATCTGAGCACCGAGGAGGGTTCGCGAACCCTCCTGGGCACGAGCTTCACTGTGATTGGCTAACAACACTCCAAACCAGGAAGTGTTGGCAGCCATCTTGTGACTCGGTAGAACCGATGTCATCAGTGATGTCATTTGAGATGTCATCAGTGATGTCATCAGTGATGTCACTGACCATGTCATGAGTGAAGTAATATGTGACGTCATCAGCAGTGCATTGCGGGTGCGTGAGTTATAGTTAGCTCTACTAACTAGAACGGCCGAATTTCTCTGGTTTTGTACAAGTGAAATGTCCAACTAACTATAACGTCCCTGAAACCTATGTTTTTTTCAGTGAATATATATATATATATATATATATCCAAAACCAGTCCCGCCTCTCATAGAAACGGGTCTGACACTTGCTCGGGATCACTCCAGGTAAGTTTATTAACACCACTCGGAAAATGGTACAAGTTCGCACTAAAAAACACCTGTCAGACGCGTTTTGGCGAATGCCTTCTCCATTGCCAGCTTTGTCTTTTACCAGTTGGATTTGCGCGGGGCTTTAACATACTGGCTGCTGTAATCCTATTGGAGATCATTCGTCCAATCAAGAGCGCTGATGGTAAAGTCTCTTTCCCAGTATGGTTGTTAATATTGCTGGTGATTATATATATATATATATATATATATATATATATATATATATATATATATATATATATATATATATATATATATATATATATATATATATATATAAACAAAGCTTGCTCTCTTAACTTCCAGCCGGCGATAAGAGAGATCCGGACTCCAATTGTGGGTGGCAAAATAAGTTGTTTATTCTTAACACAAAGCCGTTATGACGCGTTTCGGACAACACAGTGTCCTTGATCACATGATATATATATATATCTGGTGTGCGTGTATAGTGTATATATACACATATATTTAATATATATAATATATATATATAATATTACCTTCTGGCGGTCGCCAGTAGGTAGTTATAGTTAGTACCTAGTTTCCATAGGAAAAGCGTTTTTTGATTTGCCAATATCTTTGGCGCCAGTTGACGAATCTTCGCAAAATTTTCAAAACTAATGGGGCGCTCCGGTCAGCTCCTGTCTTGAAAGTTTTGGGGTGATTCATCAAGCGGGGGCCGAGAAAAAAGGGGGGTCCCAAAACACGTTTTCTCTATGTTAATTTACGTAGGAATCTTTAGACAAAGCTACAGCCCAAACTGCTGAATGGAATTACACCAAATTTGGCAAAAGGGTAGGTCTTGGTCAAGAAAGCGTGCTTTTTTTAAAAAGGTGTAAATCTGTTCAGTAGTTCCTGAGAAATTCAAAAAATAAAAATATCTGAGCACCGAGGAGGATTTGCGAACCCTCCCGGGCACGAGCTTCACTCTGATTGTCTGTCAATACTCCAAACCAGGAAGTGTTGGCAGCCATCTTGTGACTCGGTAACCGAGTCACAAGATAAAGGGTGAAATAACGATGAAAAACAAGAAAAGGTAGCAGGGTAGAAACGCCCTGACCCCCTAGGCCTGCTCAGGCATTTTGTTTTTTTAAACGGCCGAATTCGCGCTGGGTGCGCGAATCCAGCCGAAAAAGCGTGGGCTCCCGTGCTGCGTTTTCTATAAGCCCCCGGGTGGGCCAGGTCCCAGGGCACTGCCTGATTAATCAGTGGGGGCCCCACAGCCCTGGGGACCGCCACCTCCCTGGGGATTATTTAATTGTATGCGGGGGGCACGCAGCCCCCTGCAGCCCCAGGGCTTTGCTATAATTGAGGCAGAGGGGTCTTGCGGACCCCCCAAGCCCTGGGGACCACCACCTCCCTGGGGCTTCCTTGATTAATGAGGGGGGGCCTCGCGGGCCCCCCATGCCCCGGGGACCACCACCTCTTCGGGGCTTCTGTTATTAATGAGGGGGGCCTTGTGGGCCCCCCAAGTCCCGGGGACCACCACCTCCCTGGGGCTTGAACAATAAATGCGTGGGTGTGTCCCAACCCCCCCACACTGCCCTGGGGGCCACCACCTCCCCTAGGCTTTATAATAATTGAGGTGGGGGCCTCGTGGCCCCCCCAAGCCCCGGGGGCCACCACCTCCCCGGGGCTTCCTTGATTATTGAGGGGAGCCTTGCAGGCCCCCCCAAGTCCCAGGGACCACCACCTCCCTGGGGCTTCCGTTATTAATGAGGGGGGCCTCGTGGGCCCCCCAAACCCCGGGGACCACCACCGCCCGGGCTTTAAAGACTTGGGAGGAGGGCCACACGGCCTCCCTCCTTGAGCCCTCGATGACCCTGGGGACCGCCACCCCTCAGGGCCGGCTCCTGCAATGTCCCGGGGTGCCCACCCCTGGGACATTGCTGTTTGCTATGGCAGGGTGGGAGCACGGCTCCCGCCCTGTCATAGCAAACTCTGCTTTGATTCGTTGAAGCGAGAGCAGGAAACCTGCACTCGCTTCAACGAAGCAAAGCTGAATTGCTTTTGGGCAAGGGGGGCTGCATGTTAGCAGCTCCCCTTGTCCAAAAGCAATGCTGGCTCCTGCAGGAGGTGGTGGGCCAGCTGGGACCGCGGGGCATTAGGGCTCCCCCCGTGGTCTCCAACTTTAGGGCCGGCCCCGGGGATGGGGTCCCTGGGGCCGAAATTGGACTGGGGAGGCGCGGCCCCCCTCCTCAAATAAAAATAATTTTTAAAATGGCCAAGCCCCGGGGGATGGGGTCCCCGGGGCCAATAGTGGCCCAGGGAAGGGGGGCCACGCGGCCTCCCTTCCCTATAAATATACTAAAAAAAGGAGGCCATGCCCCGGGGGATGGGGTCCTCGGGGCCAAAATCGGCCTCAGGAGGGGGGCCGTGCGGCCCCCTTCCCGTTTTTTTTATTTTCATTTTTTTAATAGGGTCAGGTCCTGGGGGATGGGGTCCCCAGGGCCCCAAAAATATTAAAAGAAGGGGGCCACACAGCCCCCCTTCTAAAATTATATTTAAAAAAGCTGGCATCTCGCCGGAGGTCCTGCCCCCTCCCTGCACCACTCTGCAAACGCGCCCGCTGGTGCGTTCTAAGTTGGGGAGTTAAGTCCCCTTGAATACTGAGGGTCCCTGGCGGCCAACTAGCCCAAGAGGTACCTCCAGTAAGCTCCACAGAGCTGAATTGCAGAGAGGTGGTCCGAGGCCATGCCCCTTTTTACACCACTCTGCAAACATGTTTGCAGAGTTGTGTAAAAAGGGGGCATGGCCTCGGACCACTCTCAGCAATCCAGGTGTGTGGTGCTTACTGGAGGTACCTGGTAGGCTAGTTGGCCCCCAGGGACCCTCAGGAATAAAGGGGACTTACTACCCCAAATTAGAACACGCCAGGAGGCGCGTTTGCAGAGTGGTGGGGAAAGGGGGCGTGGCCTTTGTCCACATCTCAGCAATCCCACTGTGTGGGGCTTACTGGAGGTAAGAGGTAGGCTAGTTGGCCCCTAAAGGACCCCCAGCAGAGAAGGGGACTTCAATCCCCATCCAAGAGTGCGCCAGGGAGCGCGTTTGCAGAGTGGTGGGCAAAGGGGGCATGGCCTGCTATGAGAACTTAGCAATCCTGCTGTGTGGGACTTACTGGAGGTAATAGGAGGGGTAGTTGGCCCCCAAGGGTGTCCTTGGGGGCCAACTAGCCCTCTTGTTACCTCCAGTAAGTCCCACACAGTGGGATTGCTAAAACCTCTTCGGAGGCCATGCCCCCCTTTCTCCACCACTCTGCAAACGTGCCTCCTGGCAGACTACGGGATGGGGGATGAAGTCCAATTTACTCCTGAGGGACTTTGGGGGCCAAGAAGCCCTCCTGGTACTTCCTGTAAATCCTACGGAGCAGAATTCCTGAGCGCTGGTCAGAGGCCCAGCACCCTTTCTCCATCTCTCTGCAAACGCGACTACTAGTTAAAGAAGTGTTTGCAATGTAATAGGTTTCGCATTTGTGAGAATTAGAGCTATTGGTGTTGTAAATGTAAAAGTTTATTACTAATGTTTTTTGGAGTGGAGTGGATGAACGTTGTGTGTAGTGGAATTATGTGGTATGTTGTGCAGTGAAATTATGTGGATAGAAAGTATGTGGTATTTAGTGTATAGGAATTATGTAGAGTGGGATTATGTGTTATGGAGAGTAATTATGTGGTATGGTAGTCTGTGTTGTGGAGTGGTAACGTCAGGTTTAGTCTTCCTCGTTTCCATAGAAGCTCAACTATGAACTCAGTGAGACAAAAAAAGAATGAATCACTGAGGAGCACTTGTGGACCTAGACAAAGGTATGAGCAGGGCCACTGGAATTATGCGACTGTTTGGCTGCACCGATTTTCGCACAATTATACATTTTCTGCTTAAGCCACATAATGCATCATCTGCTCCCTAATCTGCAGATTTGAACAAAAAAAAACTTGTTTCTAGCTCAAACGGCTCAAACATTACCAAAAATACAATGACAAGTGTTACAGCGTGGTGGAAGGCCCTTTGCAAACCTAGAATGGTCACCTGTTACTTATTGCTAAATGTGGGTGTTAAATTTGTACTAATGGTGTGCAAGCCACTCTTGCTTCCTTCTGCGCCTCTCTTGCCTCTTTCTGCATTTCTGTTGCTTCTTTCTGCACATTTCTTTCTTTTTCTGCACTTCTCTTGCCTCTTTCAGCAAATCTCTTCTACTTTCTGTACCCCTCTTGCCTCTTTCTGCACCCTTCTCCCCCCTTTCTGCACCTCTCTTGCCTTTCTCTGTACCCCTCTTACGTCTTTCTGCATCCTTTTTGCCCCTTTCTGCACCTCTGTTCCTTCTTTCTGCACTTCTTTTGTTTCTTTCTGCACCTGTCTTGGTTCTTTCTGCACCCCTCTTGCCTCTCTCTCCACCCCTCTTCCCTCTTTCTGCACCTCACTTGCCTCTTTCTGCACCTCTTTTGCCTCTTTCTGCAGTTCTCTTGCCTCCTCCTGCACTTCACTTGCCTCTTTCTGTAACTGTCTTGCTTCTTTCTGCACCTCTCTTGCCTCTTTCTGCACCTCACTTGCATCTTTCTGCAACCCTTTTGCCTGTTTCTGCACACCTCTTACCTCTTTGTGCAACTCTCTTGCCTCTTTCTACACCTCTCTTTCCTCTTTCTGCACCACTCTTGCCTCTTTCTGTACCTTTGTTCCTTCTTTCTTCACCTGTCTTGTCTCTTTCTGCACCCTTCATGCCTCTTTCTGCACCTCTTTTGCTTCGTTCTGCACTTCACTTGCCTCTTTCTGTACCTCTCTTGCCTCTTTCTGCACCTCTGTTGGTTCTTTCTGCACTGCTCTGGCTTCTTCCTGCACCTCTGTTCCAAATTTCTGCATCCCTCTTGCCTTTTTCTGCACCCCTCTTCCCTCTTTCGGCACCTCTCTTACCTCAGTCTGCCCACCTGTTCCCTCTTTCTGCACCCCTTTTGCCTGTTTCTGCAACTCTCTCGCCTCTTTCTGCAATTCTCTTGCCTCCTTCTGCACCTCACTTGCCTCTTTTTGAACCTCTGTTGGTTCTTTTGCACTGCTCTTGCTTCTTTCTGTACCTCTCTTGCAAATTTCTGCACCCCTCTTGACTCTTTCTGTACCCCTTTACCTGTTTCTGCACCTCTCTTGCCTCTGTCTACACCTCTGTTCCCTCTTTCTGTACCTCTTTTGCCTGTTTCTGCAACTCTCTTTTTCTGCAGTTCTCTTGCCTCCTTCTGCACCTTTGTTGCTTCTTTCTGCACTTCTCTTGCCTCTTTCTGCACCCCTGTTGCTTCATTCTGCACTTTCTATGCTTCTTTATGCACCTGTCTTGCTTCTTTCTGCACCCCTGTTGTCTCTTTCTGCACTCGTCTTCCTTCTTTCTGTACCTTTCTTGCCTGTTTCTGCATCTCACGTGCCTTTTCTGCACTTTTCTTGCTTCTTTCTACACCTCTGTTGCTTCTTTCAGCAATTCTATTGCCTCTTTCTGCACTTCTCTTGCCTGTTTCTGCACCTCTCTTGCCTCTTTCTGCACCTCTCCTGCCTCTTTCTGCACCTCACTTGCTTCTTTCTGCACCCCTCCTGCCTCTTTCTGTACCTCTCTTGCCTCTTTGAGCACCTCTCCTACCTCTTTCTGCACCCCTCTTGCCTCTTTTTGCACCTCTGTTGGTTCTTTCTGCACTGCTCTTGCTTCTTTCTGCACCTCACTTGCCTATTTTTGCACTTCTCTTGGTTCTTTCTAAACCTCTGTTGCTTCTTTCAGCAATTCTCTTGCCTCTTTCTGCACTTCTCTTGCTTGTTTCTGCACCTCTCTTGCGTTTTTCTGCACCTCTGTTACCTCTTTCTGCACTTCACTTGCTTCTTTCTGCACCTCTCAGGCCTCTTTCGGCACCTCTGTTGCTTCTTTCTGTACCTCTCCTGCCTCTTTCTGCACCCCTCTTCCCTCTTTGTGCAACTCACTTGCCTCTTTCTGCACTTCTCTTGCCTCTTTCTGCACCTCTGAGTTAGAGGTAGTTTTAATCCTGCTGCCCTATTATGTACTAGGGCCTTACAGGGGAGGTCATGCCAATCACAGGGGTACCCCAACCCATAGTGTACCCTAGTGTATGTAGGTGTTTTCACTGTATTCTAAGTGTCTTTCAGCATAGCACTGGCTCCGGGCCTGGTTAGTCAGAGTCAGTTACCACCAGTACCAGTCAGCAAAATGTTAGGGGCACAGGATGACTTTTCAACAGGGCCTCTTTCTGCACCTCTGTTGGTTCTTTCTGCATATCTCTTGCTTCTTTCTGCGCTTTTCTTTGTCTTTCTGGACTTCTGTTTCCTCTTTCTGCATTTCTCTTGCTTCTTTCTGCGCCTTTCTTCCTCTTTCTGCACATGTACTACCTCTGTAGGCATAGTTAGAAATTAGCATTTAAAAAACCTTTGAAATTCACTGAAAAAACCATAGGTTTCAGGGACGTTATAGTTAGAAATTAGCATTTAAAAAACCTTTGAAATTCACTGAAAAAGCCATAGGTTTCAGGGACGCTATAGTTAGAAATTAGCATTTAAAAAACCGTAGAAATTCACTGAAAAAAACAAAGGTTTCAGGGACGTTATAGTTAGAAATTATCATTTAAAAAACCTTAGAAATTCACTGAAAAAACCACAGGTTTCAGGGGGCAGTGAAGTCATCAGTGATGTCATTTGAGATGTCATCAGTGATGTCATCAGTGATGTCACTGACCATGTCATGAATGATATAATATGTGATGTCATCAGCAGTGCATTGCGGGGGCGCGAGTTATAGTTAGCTCAACTAACTATAACGGCCGAATTTCTCTGGTTTTGTACGAGTGAAATGTCCAGCTAACTATAACGTCCCAGAAACCTGTGTTTTTTTCAGTGAATATATATATAAATATATATATATTCACTGAAAAAACAAAGGTTATAGGAATTCTTATACATTTCAAATGACATTTCAATGGTTTTGTACGAGTGAAATGTGAGCCTAACTAAAATGTCCCTGTAGCCTATGTTTTTTCAGTGAATTACAAAGTTTTTTTAAATTCTATTTCCTAACTGTAACATATCTGTAACCTGTGTTTTTTCACTGAATTTGTAAGTTTTTTTTTAATGTTGTCTATTTTGAATTTTATCTCCTACACTGTAACCACTAACCTCTGTCAGTGAATGTGTGTGAGTGAATGCATGAGTGTCTCAGTAGGTCTGTGAGTGGTTGTGAGAGTGTCTGAGTGGGTCTGTCAGTGGGTGTGTGAGTCTCTGACTAGGTCTGTGAGTGGGTACGTGAGTGTCTGTGTGGGTCTGGGAGTGGGTGCGTGAGCCTGAGTGGGTCTGTGAGTAGGTGCCTGAGTCTCTGTGTGGGTCTGCGAGTGTGCACATGAGTTTCTAAGTGGGTCTGTGAGTGTGCACATGAGTTTCTAAGTGGGTCTGTCAGTGGGTGCATGAGTGTCTGAGTGGGTCTGTGAGTGGGTGTATGAGTCGATTAGTGGGTTTGTGAGTGGGTGTATGAGCATCTCATTGGGTCTGTGAGTGGCTGCATGAGTCTCTGAGTGGGTCCCATTGTTTTGCCCTCTTCGGCTCTGTTTTGCCTTTTCTGCTCACTTTTCAACCTTCTGTTTTGCCTCTTTTGCTCATTTTTCTGCCCTCTGCTTTGCCTTTCCTGATAATTTTTCTGCCCTCTGAACCCCACCTCCGGGGTCCACCATAATTCAATTGGAGAGGGGGTTGCATGCCCTGGGCAAATTTCGGCCCAAGAGACCCCATCTCCCAGGGTTTAGCCTTTAATCAGGCTAATTTTGATCCCGGGAAACCCATCCCCGGGCCCCAGGCATGTTTTCCAACCCAGGGCACCCAGTGTGCTATGGGACCCCAGGGGGGAGCCCTAAGGCCCCTGTGGTCCCAGCCTGCTCACCGCCTCCTGTGGGAGCCGGCATGCTATTGTACACAGGGAGCTGATGGAATGCAGCTCCCTGTGTGCAAGAGCAATAGTTTCATCTCTTTCCTCACTTCATGTCTGTGGGCAAGGAAAGAGATGAAACCTCCGCTTCCCCAGGGGCGGGAACACTTTGACAGCTCCTGCCCACTGAGACCTGGAGTGTTTGCTTTTGCTTGATGAGAGCCGTATATGTCCCAGGAGGGGGGATCGCAGGGCCGCCTTCTTTAATGTTTATTTTAGCTCCAGGGAGGTGGTGGTTTCCTGGGATCGGGAGGGTATATGCTGCCCCTATATCATTTTAATATGTAGCCCCAGGGACATCATGGTCCCCAGGGCCCAGGGGGGTCCACACACCCCCAAATCATTTTTAATTTCTAGCCCTAGGGAGCTGGTGGTCCCCAGGGCCCAGTGGGGTTGGCGCTGCCCCGCAAATTATTACAAATTAGCCCAGGGGAGGCCGTGGTCTCTGGGCCATTTTTAAGCCATTGGAGTGGGGCCCCGTGCTCCCCTCTTCATTTTTTATTGAAAGCGCCCTTGACCCCGCCCATTTGGTGGCTACAAATATAACAAGCGTGGGAGACCATGCTTGTTTTTTTTTAATTTCCTGAATATTTCACAAAAATCGCTGTGAATTTGAAAAAAAAAATATAATTTGCCCTGCCTAGGTCCCTCTGGGAACCCAACACCAAGGCTTGGAGGAGGCACGGTATTCCTACCCTGCCCCTTTTTCTTTTTCTTTGTGACTCAGCTGAAGCCGAGTCCAAAGATGGCTGCCAACACTTCCTGGTTGAAGTGTTGGCAGTCAATCAGAGCTCTGCAGATTTCTGCACAAGCTCCCTATTTTCTGCAAAGACTTCGCAATTGTAGATATCCAAATTTAGATTTCCTATAATTGCTTGCAAACTGCTGAAGGGACGTACACCAAATAACTGAAAGCGTAATCTGCAGATCAAAAACTACCTTTCTGACAAATTTGGTGTAATTCCATCCAGCAGTTGGTGCTGCTAGTGTGTCTAAAGTCTCTATGGGAATTATCATGGGAAATGCACTTTTTTTGACCCGCCATTTTTCTCGCCCCCAAAACTTTCTATACACAAATAGAATTACAGGCACTCATTTTTGCAAAGTTTTATGAAATTCACCAAACAGCGACAAAGTTATAGGCAAGTGAAAAAACGCTTTTTCCTATGGAAACATGGTCCCAACTATAACTACCTACTGGCGACCGGCGCCACTAGGTAGTTCTAGTTAGGTCTGCTTTTCCATAGAAAGAGCATTTATTGGTTTGCTAATAACTGTGTCCCCATTTGATGACTCTCACAAAACATTCCCAAAAAAGTTCATCCACCTCAGCCCCTTCCTGGAAAGTTTTGGGGTGATCAGTCAAGTGGGGGCTGAGAAAAAAGGGGGTTCCCAAAACACAAAATCACCATGCATTGTCCATAGACTTCTGTAAGACAGGTTACAGCAAAAACAGCTGAACAGAATTACACCAATGTTGGCAGGAAGCTAGATTTAGGTCCATAGACTGGGTTTTTGATGTAAATCAGTTAAGTATTTTTTGAGATATTAAGGGTCACATATAATTGTATATTTTGGCAGTTAGTCTTGCGAGTGTCCCGCAAGAGCTCAAATTAAAAAATGGAGGCCTGTGATTGGTCGAGAGGCACGTTTTTCCCATGAGTCTGCAAGAACGAGTGCTCTGATTGACTGGCTGCTAGAATTTTAGAAACAAAATGGCCACCATTACTGTTTACTGTGAAAAATTGGAGGTGTTGTGGAAATAAAGTAAAAACGCAATATAAGGGGGCAGCAGAAAGGCATGCTGCCCCCTAGATTTAGAGAGGATGTGTCTAATAGATAACTACTGTGAGGAAAATAAATGTATATTGTTTTTAACTCTCGCGGAATTGTGAATAGTAAAAATGCCCTCTATCATTAGGAATGCATATTGTGGTCCTTGTTTTTGAGAAGTGTACAAGAGATAAGAATTGTGATGAGTAGAAGGTTAATTGTTTTTGTAAGAGAAAATGTTACAATCTCGCGAGACTATCGTGGGATCGTGAAAAGGAGGAAGGAGTAGGTGATGTTTGAATACACTCTGGTATGCACACTTGTTACTGTAGGAAGGAATCTTACTGGAGATGGCGTTTATCAGTCTACTATTTACGTCCATTGGCTTGGGAAGAGTTGTGAATAGCTTTAAGGTTCTTCCCACACCCTACTTCACACATCCATCATCTGAGAGAGAGGTCTGACAGGAGAGGGCAGTACCTCCCCACACACCATTATGCACATTCATTATCTGAGAGAGAGGTCTGACAGAAGAGGGCAGTCCTATCCCACATACTACTGTGCACGGCCGACATCTGAGAGATAGGTCTGACAGGAGAGGCCAGTTTATAAACACACTGTACTAAGCACACCCATTATCTGAGCGAGATGTCTGACAGGAGAAGCCTGTCATCCCCACAAACTAGCTACGCATACCCGTTATGTGAGAGAGAGTTCCGAAAGGAGAGGCCAGTACATCCACACACCCTACTGCACACACCCATCATCTAAGAGACAGGTCTGACATGAGAGGCCCAGAGGCCCCTTCATCCACATACCGTATTATGCACACCCATCATCTGAGAGAGATGTATGAAAGGAGAGGCCAGTCCTCCCCTACTCACTGCTACATACACCTGTCATCTGAGAGAGAAGTCTGAAAAGAGAGGTAAGTTCATCCACACACTCTACTACACATACCTGTTATCTGAGAGAGAAATCTGACAGGAGAGGGCAGTCCCTACCCACACACTACAATGCACACTCGTCATCTGAAAGACAGGTCTGAAAGTAGAGGCCAGTCCATGTAAACATTGTACTGCCCGTAATCATTATTTGACATGGATGTCTGACAGAAGAGGCCTGTCACTCCCCACAAACTACTATGCACACCTGTCATCTGAGAGAGAGTTTGAAAGGAGAGGGCAAACCCTCCCCATACACTACTACACACACCCATTGTCTGAGAGAGAGGTCTGAAAGGAGAGGCCAGTCCATCCACACACCTTACTATGCACACCTGTCATCTGAGAGAGACACCTGACAGGAGGGGGCAGTCCCTCCCCAAACACTACAACGCACACCCATCATCTGAGAGAGAGCTCTGAAAGGAGAGGCCAGTCCATCCACAGACCCTACAGCTCACACCTGTCATCAGAGAGAGACGCCTGACAGGAGAGAGCAGTCCATCCCCACACCCTACTATGCACACCTGTTATGTTGCAATACAAAGCCATTTCCTTTCCAAATAATGTTGGCACACAGGATATAGGCTTCTGTTATTCTACCATACAAATACACTCAAAAAATAATTAATGTACATTCTAAAAATACCTAGAAAGTCACTGAAAAAAACAAATGTTAAAGTAACATTATAATTAGGTGTGATAAAAGATCTTTTTTCTTTTTTTTAAACTTAGAAATTCAATGATCAAAAGATTAAGGTAATGTTATAGTTATGTGAGTTTCTCGGCTAGCTATAACTTGTGCCCCCTCTATGCACTGGTTATGACCTCACATATGATATCACTCATGACATGTTCTATGACATCACTCATGACATATCAAATGACATCATTGATGACATCACTGATTACATCATCTAAGCTTCTTTTGTAAACATTGAGCTTTCAACGGGAATACCATTCGAACTATGAAAGTAAGTGAAAGTAAGTGCAAAAATTCTCAGAGAAATATGAAGAGTCTTTTCTGCTATCATACATACAACCCCCTTAGGAAAAGGAAGCTTGTGTTATTTGCAGCATTGAACCTATACAATACACCTCATGAGTAATCAAGTTCATGTTGACTAGGAACCACAGATGGAAGGGTAACCTATCCTGCACACGGTGCGCAGTCTGCATACAATTGTTCAGGGAAAACCAAGTTCCTTCAGATACTCAAACCCTGATACATAACTAATGCCCCACTACAGACACTCATTACCTGTATCAAACCCCTGACAGTTACTGAATCTACATTGAGAAATTAAGTGCATATGAGTAGTAAAGTGGGTACTGTTAACATTGTTAACTTTATGGACAGAGTTACGTACATGAGAAATACATCACAAAGTATTAAAAAGTATCTACTAAGCACAGTGCACACTCTATGCAAAGCGTGTCTAAAGAGCAAATCTTCACTTAAAATGACCAATGTCTGAAGGTGCTAAAGATCATACTATTTGCAGTCTTCATACAGATGTCCCATCTTTTAAAGCAAGACAAGCACATGTATAAAGGTTATCACCAGGTGCACACAGTCTTCTATGTTTAATAGAATTTTTCATGCTTAGGGGATTCTGTCTAATAACTCAAGGCAGCTTACAATACTTAGGGCCTGATTACGAGTTTGGCGGTGCATGGTACCGCCGAACCTGTGGTGGCGGTGCACCTACCGTATTAGAAATAGGGCAGTTTGACCAAAACTGGACCACTGCTACTGCCGGGATCCTTGATCCCGTGGTGGTGGCACAGAGATCTCAGGGAACAATATGCTGGCTGTGCTGCTGCAGCACCGAGTTGGCTCACTGCGTCCCTTTATACAGCGGTGAGCCCCACCATGGAAAGGATGGTGGTGAGGAAACTGATGCCTCTGTGCACGGGGGTGTATGCAGGGGGGCACATGTTGTGCCCCCTTGTATTTTTGCACCCTCTGTTACTGCACAGAAAGAAATGCACAACAATTTTAATTTCTGTCCATGCAGGAAAGGGATGCATTGCTCCTACGGCGGTGCCTTTGTAAGGCTTTCCTATGAGCCTTAGAAAGGCACCACTGTGGGACAGCCACCGCAGGACCGCACGCCTGGATTATACTTGCAATCCGGCAGGCAGTCAGACTACGAGTTTGGCAGTCTCGCAGCGGGGCGCCAGCATGGCGACCCACTGCGAGACTGTCCAACCCGTTATTAGGCACTTGGTGTGTAGTACGTAGAATCCATGTCCTGCTGGAAACTTTTTCTATAGTACCAAAAAACCTGTGTGCAATATAATGAACACAAGTCAACCGTCACCTCCACACAGAGTTACTCTCCAATACAAAGATTTATAATGTGTCCAATACCTCTATACCCCTATGATGCATTAGCAGCACATGCATTTTGTAAACACTTATAGCAATTAGCTGGACACAAGCTGTATAAAATTAGATAAGAAAGTAATATGGAAGTTACCCGCCAATATGCCCAGCCATGGGTCCCATGCTCACAATGCCGGTGGACTCATGCTTGGCTGGCTGATGAGGGGAGATACCCCAAATCCGGTCCCAGGATGCTTGTTTCCAGTACAGGGAAGACCTGTCCTGGCAGTTCTGGCTGGACTGTTACCATGGGGAGCAGGATCAAGATTGATTTGTATATGGCTCAGTCAAAACTGGAATGGCATGGTGAGCACAACATTGATGGATTTAGGCCCAGAACTCTATATTGGGGGTAAATGTTTGACAATGTTCAGGATTCCGTCCATCATCTTTTTGTGTTGCTTTAGTCACTCCAAGTGGGAAGGGTATTCCAAGACATGGGTCCCATGATCACTATGCCAGTGGATTCAAGCTAGTCTGGCTGATGAGGGGTGATACCCCGAAACCGGTCCCAGGATGCTTGTTTCCGGTCCAGGGAGGACCGGGCCTGGTAGTTCTGGCTTAACTGTTCCAATGGGGAGCAAGGTCAAGACTGATTTGCGTATGGCTGGGTCCAAACTTGTATGGCATGGATAGCAAAAAACTATGGATTTAGGCCCAGATCTCTGTACTGGGGTGAATGTTTGAAAATGTTAATCATTCCGCCCATCATCTTTTTGTGCTGCTTTTATTAATTAATTTCATCAAAATCTTCGACAACGCAGGCATCAAGCAGCTGGGCCTATAGTTGGTTAAAATATATTTGTCAGCCGAAGGCATTTTCAAGAGAGGAATACATTTGGGTTGCTTGCAACACCTCAGGACTGTGGCCTGGAGAATGGAATTATTTAAGAAACAGCTAAGTGTTGAATTGATGGCAGTATGGTTATCAACCAAGATATGAGGAGGACATGGGTCATCAGGTGAACCTGAGTTACAAGTTTTAAGGGCTCTGTCTGATTCATCCAGTGAAATAGGAGTGAATTCAAGTAAAAAACAGGACCAGTTTATCGAATTGGAGGACGGCTGAGCTACCCACCAGCTCATGTCTAAGGGGCTATAAAGTCCGGAGAGGTTGAGAACAACCACAGTGTTGTTAATTTTTTTATCAAAAAAGTTGGAAAGCTGTGTACATAGCTTAGGAGAGGCCTCAGGATCAGAGACATTTTAACAATCTTGAAAAGCTCTCAAGGTTTGTTGTCAGATTCAGCGATTTGATTGGCAAAGTAATCCACTTGAGCCCTCTTAATTCCTTAATGGTAAATATTCAACTTGTTTTATAGAGATCCTTGTCAGTGGGCAGATAGTGCTTTCTCCAAGCCCTTTCTAGTTTTTTTACGCTGCTGCCGCAGTTTCCTGAGCTCCGTGTCAAACCAAGGAGCAGACTGGCATCTGTGTTTAGTAAGGCCAGACTTTTTTTTTATGGGAGCGATACCATCAGCAGTTTGCCTAAACCAACAATTGGCTGCCTGAGAGTCAGCCTCAATGTCTTCACTCAGATATTGGGTACTATTCAGGAGAGTGGAAGTGAATTCCAAAGAAAGGGCTTTTGCCTGGTTTTGATATGGTAGAGAAGGAGTGGTCCTTCCATCTAAAGTACCATGTTCTAACTTTCAAGTGAAGTAAACGTTGCATGATCTGACCAATCATTTCTTATGACATCAGACACATCAACCATACCATTAGCAAAGACTGGGTCAAGAAAGTGACCAGCAGAATGTGTGGGTTTATCAAGGAATTGCTTCAGGTTCCAGGCAGTCATGTTGTGAAGGAGAAAACGTGCATGTTGGCCAGCTGCATTGCCCATCTAAACTTGGGAACTACCCAGAGTTCTTTGCTTCTTTTTTTGCATAATGTATGCAGCACTCCAAGCCTGAAAGGGTATTGTTTTGATGTATACTGGATGTTTACTTGTGTCTGGACAAAGCTAAACCTCCATGAAAAGCTATAATGCTAGCAAAACATGTTTCAGGGGTTGTTATATTATTTCCAGGTTTGCATGGATTGTATTTCAGCAATCCAAAGCTGTAATTCTGTGCCTGGAGTGGTAAAAGGCTTTTCTCATTTTACAGCTCGGTGTAGATGGCACTGTGCTAATCCTATGCTTAAATACTTTGCTGTAGAAATGGCAAACATCTCTCTCCATTGCTACCTCAGCGCTGATGACACTGTGCTAATCCTATGCTTAAAGGTTTTGCAAGAAAAACAGACATTTGAGGTGAGCAGATTCAGACTGTCGCTGGTGTTGTAGGCTGCTCCATACAGGAACTGCTCTCCACCTAAACTTGGGAACTACACAGAGTTCTCTGCTTCGTTTTTTGAATAATTTATTTAGTACTCTAAGCCTGAAAGGGTATTGTTTTGACTTGCACTGGGTGCTCTGGTGTGTCTAGACACAGCTAAACTTCTCTGAAGAGCTACAATGATAGCATACAACTTGCCAGGGGTTGCTTTTATAAATTTCAGGTTGGCGTTGATGATATTTATACCAATCCAAAGCTGTAATACTGTGCCTGAAGTGGTAAACGGCTTTTGTCATTGTACAGCTCGGCGTGGATGGCACTGTGCTAATCATATGCTTTAAGACTTTGCTGTAGAAATGACAAAGTACATTGTCTTCTAGCATGGTGTGGATTGTACAGGTGCTGCTCTCCACCTAAACTTGGGGAGTTCCCAGATTTCTCTGCTTCTTTTTTTGCCTCATTTATGCAGCACTCTAAGCCTGAAAGGGTATTATTTTGACTTATACTGGGTGCTCCCTTGTGTCTGGACAAAACTAAACTGCTCAGAACAGCTATAATGACAGGGAAACATGTGCTAGTGGGTTGTGTTTATTCATTCCAGGGTGGCTTGGATGGTATTTTACCACTCCAAAGCTGTAATACTGTCCCTGGCATGGTAAAAGTGTTTTGCCATTTTTTTGTCATTACAACAGGATATGTTCAGTGAAAATTTTGAATTCCTTTATATAAGTACACTCTCACAAGAGGCTCGCGAATGTAAATAGAGAGAAGTTTCTTATATCTCAAATGCAACAATACATCAACTGTTTTTGTACTTTAAACAGCACTTCGAATGTTTTATTTTTTTCAAAACTTCAAAAATATTCTGCTATGAGCTGAATTCCAAATGTACAATCTCGCGAGCAGATTGTGAGAGCCAGACTGAAGGGCAGCTCCTCGCAGTGCAAGCAGTGCATTGTGTGTTCAGCTCGGGCGATCATCTCGCTAGAGCAGTAGGTTTGTAAATAAAATAATAAATGCAATTCACATACTATACTGACTTTGTTTTTAAACATTAGCATTCAATAATAAATGACCAGGTGAAAATGAACACTGTACAAAAGATTAGAGCAAAATGTATAAGTTGGCCATCTTGCGAGCCTCCCACAAGAGTGATCACAAACCTTAAAAATAGATGCACATAGTGAAAACACATAGGAGCTTATTTACAAGGAGCTTGCACCACCAATGTGTGAAAAATTGTGCTACATTGGTGGCACTGTCAGTACTCCAAGGTAGTGTATCTTGGAGGATGCATCACTTTTAGGAGTTCTGCTTCAAAAAGAAACTTCCTCTGAACCACCTGCGTCACATAAGTATTAAAATATGCAAGGTAGGCCTTCCACGATAAAACATACGCATGGATATTTATGAGATTTTATCAAAGTGCAGCATCGCCAGCTTGAGTTGCGCAGAGGTCCGCTAGTGTCAAAAATTCTTCGCCTGTGAAACCCACACATAGGAAATTATGCATTGACATTGGTGCGTAAAGACAACTCAGACAGAACAGTGTGGCAACTACAAATACACCATGGAGGTGCGCATTTTGCAGCAGGGAGTTGCAAGGAGATGACCACCACCACCACCACCCCCACCCTGAACCCCCTACCACCACAAAGACAAAGCAGAAGAAGGAAGCCCATTTATCACCTGTGGACTACCCTATTTGAACTCAGGGAAGATGAGGTCATTACTTATTACCGGCTAGGAGGGAGTTCATTGTACAGCTGCTACATCAGATTGAACCAAGGTTCCAGCCAAGAGCTGCCAGGTCTACCAACATCCCTCCACTGGTGAAGCTTATGGTGGAACTACACATGCTGGCACCAGGGTCCATCCAGACAACAGCCGTGGGGTGTGGCCGGAATCTCCCAGCCATCTTTCTCCTCATTCCTTCCCTCCATCCTAGATGCCATCATCCATCTGACACCCACCACCTCCTCGTACCCAATGCCCAAGAACTGCAGCTGGAGACAAAACAAGTGTTTTATGTTATTGCTGGGTTCCCACATGTGCTGGGTGCCATGGACTGAACACATGTGCAACTGGTTCCCCCTGCTGCAAAATTCCATCTCTACCGGAACAGGAAACAAACTCACTTCATCAATGTGCAGGCCATTGTCGACCTTTGTGGGTTGTTTATAAATGTGCTTGCCAAATACCCCAGCAGTGTGCATGATGTGCATGATGCATACATATTCCGGAACTCCATAATAAATTACTGCTTCCAGGATGGCCGATATAGGAATAGCCTACTTGTATGTAAGGAAAACTCAAGTACTTAACACACCCACTAACATTTAGAAATGGATGCCATAAAATCCATGTCTGTGTCTGTCAACACAGATAGAGACATAAGTATGCGGCATGTGCCACATACATGCACCATCATGACGGCACATGTGTAATGCATACCCCGAAGTCATACATGTTAAGACACGCAAAGCCACTTTGTCTGCCATTGAATGGTGTAAAGGTACAGAGCAATGCATCGCTGGCTAAAATGCTGTGCAGTATCTCTGTGTGCAAGGGAGGTGTTCTATGGGCATTGTTGGGGTGTTGCTATGCCTCTCCCACGGTTCATCAGGCATGTCATGTGTCCCACCACCCCAGGAAAACTATACAATGTGACAAATCAAGTGGTGTTCCCAGGTGATGTGTAGCTGTCAAAAAGAAATGAAGTCATCAATTCACTCCCATGTCCTATTTGTGCTATGTTCTGTGGCACACGTGCATAGACGATCAGGTCTCTGAGGCTGCATGCTGTGCAAAAAGGTGCACCCTCATACACAAACACAATTCTGCATGCAATGCAGGTCTTCGACCACCCATGGTGCAAGTGTGAATGTATATCGGGTCTGGTGGCTCAGTGGACT
The DNA here is from genome assembly GCA_963921515.1 of Calotriton arnoldi. Lineage (NCBI taxonomy): Eukaryota > Metazoa > Chordata > Amphibia > Caudata > Salamandridae > Calotriton > Calotriton arnoldi. The sequence continues at coordinate 307,175 of CAWUFW010003704.1, read as the reverse complement.
AATGCATCCACTGCAGGGGCCTGTGTTCGACCTCATGGTCACAGGTTCAAATCCCGGCAGGTCTACTCAGCCTTTCATCCATCTGAGGTCGATAAAATGAGTACCATTGAGTTGGGTAACAATAAACATCTGTTATTCAGCGCCAAGAGACCTGTTGGTGAACGTGCGCTTTACAAATACGCATGTTATGTTATATCTGCTAGGTAACTTTTGTGCAAGTGTCGTCTGAATGAACTTTAATGTGCTGTATGGCCAAATTACTGTACACTACTGCCCTTTCTCAGTGAAGTCATGTAGTGCAGAAAAGTGCCTTGCTGCACTGCAGAGGGCCACTCTGAAATTATCAGGGTCCATGGGTCATGTGCACATAGTGGGAACAATGCCATTCAATGGGTACACAATGTTGTGCCACTTTGACATGCACCAATTAATCTGGCTATGGCAGTAGCAACATTACGTCACTCAGTTGCAATGTGTCCGCTCACTCTGTGTGGATGGATGGAGCCACATCAACTGCACTGGCTAACAATTTACCATTAAATGGCTGTGCCAATGTCACGTAGCCCACCACCAACATCTGTGGTTTACCTTGGACATATGCATGTGTCAGTGTAATTCTTTCTTTGTCACTTCCAGCTGACCAAGGATATGGGCTTCAGCCATGGATAATGACCCCGTATGGACACCCCCTGACTGAGCCAGGGAAGGCCTACAACCAGGCACTCAGAAAGACACACAGCATTGTGGATCGAAGATTTGACCTGCTCAGTGCCAGGATCTGTTGTCTTGACAACACACGGAGGAAATCACTCTACTCGCCTGCAATGGTGTGTAAAATAATCCTGATTTATGCCATGCTGCATAACATATGTTTGCAGACCAATGTCCCCTGGGACGGGGACCAACAACATCAGGACCCGATGGAGGAGGAGGAGGCAGCGGATGGTGGAGACATCCACAATACCTTGCCTGAAAATTGTTGACGCACACACATAGTGCAACCTTTCTTTGCTTGAACAACATGTTCTGGGATGAACCATGAACCAATATGTACTGAAGGTTTAACATGAAAATAAATCTTTGAACCAATTACTTGTCTTTGCGTTCATGTCACAGGCCCACAAAACAAAAAAATGCCAACACAGACACCTACATCATGGCAAGCATCATACAAACTGTAATTCAATTAGATCATGTCAAGATATGCGCAATTGGCAATATGTCTGTGTATGTCACAGCAATGTATGGCCTGTCCTAGTATCCCCAGCATGAATTCAAGGAGTCACACATATGTGCACTGTTGACATACACATGCAACACATTCCAAGTCTACAAACATGTCAACCAAGAAATTATGAGCAATAAAAGTGATGCCTGGGAGTATTTACCTGCATTGCACCAATCAATACACTGTACAACACATAAAGGGCTAGCTGCATCAATGAAAAAAGTACACATTGGTCCATAGCATGACAGATTGCTCCCAGAACATCGTTCGGAAGCCAGGCATCAATTTCAAAGCCTCAGAAACAATGCATTGTGTATTGCCATATGTTGTTGTAATTTTCGCCTTGGATATTTCCTTCGCGATGTGTCTGAAATAAACAAATCAGTAGGAAACGTGAGACTATAGTAGGAAACGTGATGCTTTAGTAGAAAATGTGACACTATAGTAGGAAACGTGACACTATAGTAGGAAACATGATAATATTGTAGGAAACATGACACTTTAGTAGAACATTTGTAGGAAAAGTCACACTTCACCTGAAATCGTGACGCTTGAGTAGGAAAGGTGACATTCTAGTAGGAAAGGTGACGCCTTTGTAGTAATCGTGACACTTTGGTAGGAAAAGTTCTGCTTTAACTGAAAAACGTGACTCTTGAGTAGGAAAGGTGGCACTCTAGTAGGAAAGGTGACGCCTTTGTAATAAATGTAATACTTTTGTACAAAAAGTCCCGCTTTACCTGAAAACATGATGCTTCAGTGGAAAGATTGTTGGACGGAAGCTATGCATCAATGCAAAACATCAAAAACGCTGCTTTGGGCATTGTCATGTGTTGTGTGCAACTCGCTCCTTGGCTATTTCCCTAGTGACACATATGTTGGAAACATGACACATCCACCGAGGAAATTATGCAATTGCTCAGCCATGCTTCAAACCAGGCAGCGTGAAGTTCCTTTCACTTTCACTTAAAGAGTTTAGTGCTGTTTCTTCTTCTTGTTGGTATCTGTGCTGTCTATGTTGTTTCCCAAAAGCTGTCATTTTAGTTTTGTCATTGTAATTTGTATTGTTTTATGTAGTGTATTGCTGGGTGTTTGTCCAAATAGGAGTTATAGTTATAGGGGTAGGGGTAATGGATAGTGTTTCTGCTGATGGGTTTAGGGTGACTTTTGGGGGTTAGTGCCAAGAACCTGACGAATGAGGATTGTTGGGCCTGCTGTGGATGTTAGTCAGCTACCTGCCCAACATGATCAGCAGTGGAGGCTGGGTCAGCCAAGGATACCAACCCATGAGAGGTGTCAGCGTTGGGAGAAGGTGCATTCCAGCTGTCTTGCATCTTCAATGTCCAGAGGAGCATCCACCAACTTAACCATCGGTGGAAAGATGTCGTCAGCCGGGAGCCTGATCTCTTGGATTGTCTAGGGATAGAACTTGGTGGGGCTATCAGTAAGTCCCTATATACCATGACCTTGTAGCTGTGTGGCTTTAGCACTGTTGAACAGTTTTTATTCTGGATGGCCCAGATATGTATATAGGTTAGTATGCCATGATACGAGATAACTCCGTTACATACACTGAACATACCACAGGGGCCTCTTCACAGGGGCGTCACCTTAGCCAAAACATATCATGCAGTGCAGAGGAGGCACATAAGTGATGTGGGAACCATCCGGCACTGTTCAGGGAGTATTGTCACCCGGCCTGGCAGGTCATTACTGACTCATGTAGGTTGAAGGTTAAAGTAACGTTATCGTTAGATACATTTCTCAGTGACAATGTTAACGTTTTGAAAAAAAACAGAAATTCAGCAGTTATATTTAGCAGCACTCCTACCATGCACTGCTTATGACGTCACATATGACATCACTCATGACATGCTCATTGATATCATTTAATACATCACTCATGTCATCTCAAATGGCGTCATTGATGACATCACATACAAAGTTGAGCTGAAAGAAATTCTAATAGGTAATGAGGGGAAGAGCAGGTGTGAATGTATGTGCAGCCAAGTGATCACACAGCTAATGTAGTCTGTTGCCGTAATCCCGACCTTGGAATTTAGAGATCATAGGAATCAGATGAGATACATTTTCCAAATTTAAAAAAAAGGTTTTGCACTGATAAAACACTAAAAAGGTTGTGCTGTTGAAGTGGTGAGCTAATGCAACATTTGTGTGTGCACTCATCAGTTTTTGTAAATATTGGTGCAGATGTTCACTGTACTGCTGCAAATACTTTCACAATAAGTCATGTTGTCTGTAATCCTGTCTTTGGTCCTGAGTAGCCATCCACTGGGAAAGTCAACGGATCTTGACTTTTGTTCTTTGACATAGCAGACCTATTGAATTAACCAATGATTTTTTAAGCAGTATCAGCAAAAATAAAGAAAAAAGTGTAATGGTGCGTCGGCACATATGTATCATCATGCATGTACTAGACATGGGCAAGGTTTTAAGGATGCAGCTGTAATTGTCATAATTTTGGTAATTTGCTTAACAAAATGTATGCGGAATCAAAGAGATTATGTGATTACACCACATTGTGTAATTTTGGGGAGAAATTTTAAGGTGAGCTGTACCATTCATATAAGTTTTGAACACAAGAGGCATTTCAGGTATATTTTTTACTCATGCTGACCGTTGGGTAATTTTTGAGTGTGAACTACAAATCCAAAAGCGAGCAGTAGTGTTTTGAACATGGGTGGCAGTTTCTTTAACATGGGAAGACAACAAACATTTCAGGTCGTTTTTTTTCACCAGAGTAAACTGTTCAGGTAATTTTTGAGAGCAAAACTGGAAATACGAATGTGAGCAGCAGTGTTTTGAACATAAACGATCAGAAAACAACTGGAAATTACATTTTTAAGTTGAATTTTTACCTAAATGGACATACAGGTAATTTTTGGAGTTGGAGATACATTTTGCATATTTATGTGTAATGTTGTGGTCATTTTGCATAATTATGCTTCAACAAATTATGTGAGCATTTCACACCCTTAGCAGGTACTCATATGCAGTATGAAACTATGCCGGCTAAGCATAATAACATATATGCGTGCATGAATTACTATTCATCTACATGCACGCTGTGTGATAAGGCCATCATTTTGTTCTTTGAATTTTAATTTCCATTCTAAGACGGTGGACTCAAATCTAGTAAACAAAACACAAAAAAATTAAAATGTGTGTGAAAGCATGTTTTTAAGCAGTGGCAGCCCAACAGTAATTTGCAGCTGCCGTGGCCTCAAAAAGCAAAACAACATGATTCTTCCATTATGTAATTTCTTGTTTTTAGCTATTCCTAATGCGGTCCAAATGAATTTTTTAAAGGAAGTCCAAGGCCTCTTTTCCAGATTCATATGGGCAAATAAGGCGTCAAGGTTGTCAATGGAAACGCTGTTTAGGCCAGTGTCTGAAGGGGGCTTGGCTCTCCCCGATTTGAAAGAGAATTATTATGCCAATTTTGCACACACTTTATATAGATCCACAAAGGTTTTAAATATCAATAGGTATGACAATTTTTTCTTAGATCTGATTTATAAGGAATATTTAATTCAAGATTTTATGCGCTTAATAAAAACCCCCAAAAAAGTAAGATATAAAACCCTCCAATGGAGCATTAAACGGAAAAAGCAGCTGTTCAGGCATTTTTCGATTCCCATGCTGAATGCAGAAACTTACCTTTCCAACATCTATGTAGGTAAAGATTTACTATTAGATCCAGTAATTCTGGCGAACTGGAAAAGCCAGGGATTTAGAAAGATAGGAGATTTTCTATAGGGAGAGTGGAAATCCTGGTCTGAAATTAAACCACTACTTAAGCATAGTAAACTTATTATGCAATGGTCTTATGCTAGGATCAAAGACTTTTTGTCAAAACTTGACCCTACACGGATCAGCGATGTTAGTAATGTCGTAGGGTGTTTTGTAAATCATACACATCGCATTTCAATAAGTGGGTGGGTTTCATTATTTCGGACTCAAAGAGAAGACAAATTCTGCCTGAAGGTGCAGAGAAAGTGGGAAAATCAAGCAGGGTTGTCCATCTCTAATGCAGAATGGCATGAGATTAATAAGTTCAACAGTTCTCTGTTGAAAGCGGCCAACTTTAGGCGTATGCAATTTTACACGAAATGGCTGCTGTATCGCACACCGGATTTTTTGCAGAAAATTAACCCTCAGATCTCTTTAAATTGTTTTAGATGTAACTTAGAGGGAGGAGGGAATTTGACTTATATTATTTGTGGATGTCGGAAATTAGAGAGATTTTGGGAAAATATTAATAAATATTGCGAAAACACACTGAAAGTCCCACAGATTTTGGATACTCAGACTAAGGTGCTAGGTTATTCTTCGGAACTTATAGCAACTATTCAACAAAAAAAACAGATATTTATTTTGGTTTTGGTGACACGGTCATTGATTCTGCAGAGATGGAGATCAGCGGATATTTCAACTTTCACACAGCTGTTAAGTAAATTGGGTAGAATTAAGGAACATGAAAGAAAATACGCTCTGAGAGCAGGCTCCTATTAAAAATGTAAGGCTCTGTGGGAGAGCGAGGATTTTTATCAGCTTGGGGGGGCTAACATGTTGGAAATAGCTATAAATTAAAATTATGGTTAAATCAGATAGTATTCTCAGGAATCAAACTACAGTATTTTATTATCATTGTGGTTTCTATGGTGTATGGTTTTTTAAAAACATTGAATTCCCACTAGGTGGGTATGCTACTTGATGCCTAAATGAATTGTTTTCTTAATGTCTTTTATATTCAAGATTTATGAACTGTCTCCAAATAAAAATATATTTTTTTAAAAATTAAAAAAAGGAAAACAACAGAAGATGTGACTGGAAGTGGTAGGGAAGCAATGGTGAAATAGACAGGCTTGGGGGAAATTAAACACCATTAAGCTATGAGGTTAATGGGAACCAAAGGGGGGGGAGCAATGGAGTTGGCTGGATTTAAATTTAAAAAATGAAAAAACATCTGAACCAGACAGGGAGGAGATGCTGGAGACCTTGAGGAGATCAGGACAAAGTCAACTAAAAGGGAGTGCTTGCTCTCTTCAGGGGCAAGGGATTTAATGAGGCGGGGTTTAGCAATCACAAGAGAGTACCTAAAAGCTGGAAAGGAGAGCTAGGGGGCCATAGGTTGGCAGAGACAGTGATCAGGAAACTTGACATGAACTTGGAAAGCCTCTAAAAGATAAACTCAGGAAAACTATACAAATATAAACTGTAATCCACAGGTAGGAATAAGTAGGAGCACAATAGGCATACTAGCAGAAACAATAGTTTGAATGCTCCTTGGAAAGGGATCACTCTGTAAGGTATAAACATCTTACACTATGACAAGGAGCAGTTAAAACTGGGATCAAGGAAAAGCAGCAGTACAACTAAAAATCTGAAACATGACAGGAATAGCAGTAGGCAAACACAACTATGAATGCTGGAATCAAGACTGAGAAATCTATACACTAACAATGGCGGAAGAGAAGATGCAGACAGAATAGGGAATATTGCATTCTGAGAGTTATAGTCTTGGTTAATTTTAATTGTGCCAATTGGAGCAAAATAGCTGATAACAATGATTTCTTAAAGCAAAGTCCAGGAATGGAAAAGTGGTCTTCTGGAGACATGGAGACATCTAGTTACTGTCCTGCTACTTTGTATCTAAGTTTGCACTTGGATTCAATATTCCTCTTATATCTTGTTCCCATTTACCTGTTTTTGTTACTGGTTTGTCTGTTTCTATTTCTTGCTATTTCTGGCTAACTGTCCCTGTGGTTGCCGTTGCTTCTTGTTCACCCTGAACTCTTCCAGACCCGTCTTTATTGTAGGCAGATGCCTTCCTGGTATTCTCATGTTATGTAGAAGTGAAGGCCAGAAATGCAAAAGTGGTACCTGTGTGACATTAAGCAATCTGCTCCATCTAATCACAAGGAACCTCAGTAGTAAAGACTGCTGTAAGGCACTGCACACAATGCTCACAGGGATACAATAGCTGGAAGTTCAGGGGAGGAGCTCGGGTGTATGGAGAGAACCCAGATATAAGTAATTATCCACATGCTAGGAATCAGGGAACCATCATGAGGAGAAGGCTGCTTTGGGACTGGTGGTGAAACCAGAAAAAAACAGAAGGCGCTAGAAGGGCAACAAGAAAGCCTAGAGCTTAATGTGGATCGAGCCAAGAAAGAGACAAGTGCAGGATGCATCTATAAATGCATCTATGAAATAATGAAATAGTCAAATTAACTATAAGATGCAGGAACCAAGATAAAGAACATAGCTCCACCACTACGATATGCTCTCGGCAAGGTTTGGCGACAGAATGACAAGGATAATAGTGCAACAGGAAGGTGGTGTAGGAACCTTGACTGAGGTGAGGTGTGGAGCAGAAAATGCAAATTGGTGGAAAGTATTTGGTCTCATACTGGTATAAAGGCTGAACCCCCTTGGCCCTCGTGAACCCACCTAGTGGGCGGATGTCAGAATCCTAACAGGCGGAGGAACGTAAGACTAGCTTGTGGAGGGGGAAACACAGGGAGGGGGAGGGCAGGGACTTGAGTAGGAAAACAGCACACGGAGAGAGCAAGAAAACACATACACAACCAAAAGAAAAAAGTAGTTCCTTGAATGTGAGCAGTTGAAGGATGTAAGTCATGCAATCAAAAGGAAGGCATAGACACAAGAAGAGGAAGGGAAGCCATCAATCAAAAACAAGCAAAAAGAGTGACAGTAAGGTCACCAAATAATAAGCAATGGGCAGTCTCTAAACCTGATGTAGATTTTTGTCATCCTCCTTAAGATAAAAGATACTGATAAAAAGCTTGTGTGTGAAGCCTAAAATGTTTGTGAATGTTTGTCAATTCACTTCATCTCTTTGTACTTGAATCTATACATATGTATAACACTGAAACAAAAACCCAACTGTGTTACCAATATCCGAACAGAGTGTCACCTTTTCTTTACAGCATGATGTCTGTAATCTCGGCCACTACCGGATCAAACACATCTTAAAGCCTTATATACATCACTTCATTGTACAAGACCATCCTACGACAATACACACGCTCTCTGTGAAGGAGGCAAGTGCTCTTTCAACTACAAAAAATAAATAACACTTTCATGGCAATAAAGTACTTGCCAGTTAGTTTCTCTATTTATTTTCCGACTGCCATGTTCAAGATCTCCACTGTCAGCAAGACAAAGGTAAAAGTATTGACGTGTGTGCTTTGATAATGTGTCATGGCATATTTATTCGTTGAGTTGACATATTTCGTTTAAGGTACTGAAGGCCTGAGAGCCTGTCAATGTGTTTCAAATGAGTGGTTGTGAAGCTGCTTTCACTGGTTAGCAAGGACACTATGTTCACTCCCAGGGTTATTGCACATGGAAGGATGCAGCCTGCTTGATAATAAAGTTATAGGGCTTCAGCTGCCTGTCTGTCCTGATATTATTAAATGTTCGCTTGTTGGAGCTGGCAGGTTGGATGATAACAAGCACTAAGATCTACATTTAAAGGTCACTGTTGTTTTTTAGCTCATCTAAGATGTCTGAAGAGCACTTTATGGTAATGAAAGAGGGCAGAGAATGTTAACTTCCAGCTATAAGAAGGTAATATGGATTCGAGCACTTCCTTTACTGCCAACCTGTCTGTTTGTATTTTTGTTATTTACCAAACACTTAGAACACGTGAAGTATAAAAGGGCAAACGCTGACAATTGTGTCCAAAACTAGAAAACCAGTATTGTAAACGAATTGCCGGTCACCTTCTCTTCGCACGCATAATTTTCCTATGTCCTGAAAGGATAGGCTTTCACCTACTAACAAGCATTTGCCACGCAAATAGGTCTTGCTTGCTTTTTTAATTATATGTCAAACCTACTGGCTAAGTAACTTATGCTAACGTGAAGGAAAGGTATAGACATTCAGAGGTTTGGGCGGAGAGAGGTGCAGGCAGGCAGAAGCATTAGCAAGGAGAGGCGCAGATGGATGAGGTGCGGTTAGATGCAGGCTGGGCGAGGCGCTAGCAAGGAAAGGTGTGCGCTCGGGGAGATGCAGACAGGAAGACTTACGGCCAAGGAGAGGTACAGGACGGGGGAAGTGGCAGAGGCGCTGAGAGGCAGGAGTAGGGAGAAGTGCAGTCAGTCAGAGGTGTGGACAATAGGAGGAGCAGGGAAGAGAGGCCTAATGTCTAGAGTGGTCGACCTCGAAGCAGCGGAAGGGGTTTGGAGTCTCGCAGGGACGTTCAACATCCTGTGATTCTGTGCAAATCAGTTGATTTCGCCGTGCCTCACAAAATCAACACGTTCGTCTGTAACGCAACTCCGTGGTGTATACCGGCCTCAGTTTATTCGCGAACATAAACATCGCATTTTAATGGTCAATCTTACGCTCCATGATTTTAATACGTCATCATATCTGTCATCTTTATCAGCAGTAAGATTAGATGGGCCACAATAACTATTACAGCCCTTCTGATTAGCCCCCTGATTCACTGGCCTTGAGCAGGTGTCCAGCGTTGGTGGCCTCTAGGCTTCCCTCGCTACCGAGATCCAAGAGGGTGGCGGTCAGGCCTTCCTCGGGCTGCAAGTACTGTGTCCGCCTGCTGTTGATCCTTTGCTGGCCATTCGTCTGCTCCCAGTGTCCCTGTCATAAGGCATCACAAAGACACTATTTGAGCGGCTCCTCTTCCTAGGCTATTGTGCTTTCTTGGATGTCTAAGTGTGCTGTGGCCGCCACGCTGCCTGTGGTTCCCCGACTGCAGGCAGTGCCCCCCTTTCCACACTCGTTTATGAGAAGCCTAACTGTTGCAGTGCCCCAAATAAGTTAAGTAAGAACATGACCATACTCAACCCAATGCCAGTCAACACTTATATGTTGGCTCAGACCTTTCTTTCCTGGCCCTCTCCCGCGCCGCATTGTTCCATGCTTCCTCCATTCATGCAGGGCTGTGCCTCAGACCATATAAGGTTTGCTGGGCCTACCAGCCTTGCACCTGCCAACAAATCGGATGCTATCACCCCCATTAAATCTTTTCTCCCGAGGTTTGCCAGATCATTTTGCCTTAGGTGTGCTAGAATTGCGTCTGGTCTCTCCTCAGCAGTGTTCAGGAGGAACACGCCAACCCTGTGTAATCCCCGGGGTACAACCGGAGGGGGTTCCCGGAATTTGGTGATTTCCAGCATTGCCATACCCATCTGAGGTAGTGAGTTTTGCATCTTGTCCTTTGAAAAGACCTCATATCAGACGCCATGAGGTTCTTAAGGATTGACTTGTGGCCAGCTATGCTATTCTGCCTACTTGCCATTGTTAGCCCTGCCTGGCCCAGGCTTCTTTGTAATACTATCTGTGCTGTGTTTTACTACTGCCATTGTTGACTGAGCAATGCTTGGTTGACACTTCGGAAAAGACCTAGTGGTGTGCGCTAACCTTTTTGTCATTGTTAGGTAGAAACAGGTTATGCAAACTATAGGTTCTATAGCCTGTGCGGTAACCCCACAATTATATGGCAACGCGTTCCGTCACTGGATTTATTTATTTATTTTATTTAATGCGATTTTATATATGCCAAACATTACCCGAAGGTGTCAGAGCGCTTTACAAAAGAACCAGTTGCGTTACATAAGGACTTTGGATTACATGAGTTACATAAGAGATACAAACAGAAAAAATTGCAAATGTACAAGTTGTAAAGTCACTCAAGGAAGAGATACAAACAGATAAACTCTAAAATCACATAGGAATGGTAGTAAGTACAAAGGTCTACTACATATACTAGTGGTTAGAGTTATATATATACAAATTGAAAATTCACTCAGGATTACATTTTAACAGTGATTAGGCTTGGACAATTATATATTTCATATTTACAGAGCAGGAAATTCTTGCCTAACTCCTGAGAACTCGGTTATAGTCCCTTCACGCAACCCCTCCAATGTACCCATTGGGAATATTGTGTTCCTATCTTTAATATGCACCTGTGATCCTAAGCAGGGGTTCCTGTCCGTGGATGCCCTAGTTAACTCCATTCTGTGGGGTATTATCTCTAACACGGTTTCCTGATTGCCTTGCCACTAACAGTACCAGTACCACTGTGCACCATGCACTCCTCCAAGTGTGACAATTCAGCCTATTCCAGGCTCACAACACCTTAAGAATAGCAGGCATTAGTCCCTTTAATGTATAGTGGCTTACTAAACAACTGTTATATTCATCTCTCCATTAAGCAGCAGCGCCACCTTGTAGCAGGCTGTCGTAGGAGCCGGTGCTGACTAAGCGCCAGTGCCGTGCCACAGGACCACCAGCTCAACTTAAGCACTGTACATACTGCTTCTAGCATTTGCCCCCACCTACCACTCATTAATTCATGCCTTAGGGTACAGCTCATTTCCTATGCGCGATATCAGTGCCCCCCCTTCGTAATGGATGGTAAATTGCAATGTTTTGCGACTCGCAATTTGCAACTTGCAAAATGGAAAGTACAACAGTGTCTCAGAAACTGTTTGCGATTCCTAATTGAGTCGCAAATGACCTGCTCATCAATATTCATGAGGCAGGTCACATTTTGTGACCAATTGGGAATGGCCAGCACTCACAGGGACGGTGGCCTGCTGGGGTCAGAAGACCACCATGTCTGTGACTGCTTTTTCAATAAAGCAGTTTTTTTTAAAATGCAGCCCGTTTTCCTTAAAGGAAAACGGGATGCATTTAAAAACAAGCATTTGCAATGCAACGGTCTCGCCTTTAGGATCTTAAAAGTATTTAGCCATGCACCACATTTTCCTGGGTGTTATATTAACTCTTTTCATTTAGCCTTACACAACTGCTATAACCGGATGAAAAGAGCATTTGTTCTCAGTGGGGCGCCATGGAAAGGGGTTAAGGTAACTGTTAGTCCTAAACAATAATGTTTTACAAAAACCAACTTGCATTGACAAAGCTAATGCATTGACAAAGTCAAAAGGCTGGCAGCATAAGTCGGACCAGCTAGCTTTGCAAATGCTTGTGTGAGGGACGTGGAGCAGCAGAGGAACGTGGAGGTAAAGAACAGTGTGGTATGAAACTGAAACTGATCATGAGCAATAGCTAGACTGAAACAGAAGTGTGTTCTGTACTCGAGAAAGACACAAGCCGAACTTGTAATATGATCTGCGAAACTTGTTATGGTTTGAGATCGGGCTAACCTTCGCTGGAATGTCAAGGTTGATCTCTGACTGATACGTAAAATAAATAAAAACACAAAAGTTATGTCATACATATGGCTTTATGTGGACATGAACAAATGTTAATAGCCAGTATATCTTTTGAATGCTTGCAATCCTACCTTGAATAGTGCGGACCTCATCGACCTGAGCGGCGCCAGCGGCTGCATTCTGGCTATGGGTGCCGTAGATAGAAAGAATACTGTACTTACAGCATTACAGTAGTGATCATGATGCCGGCGCTCATGATTCTTCGACTCTGGCAGCATTCAGAATAATGCCGGAAGCCGCAAAAAGGAAAGGTCTATGTCAGTGCCGGTGGGGGTGGTGCCTGTTGCCGGAATAACAGCAACAGGGAAGGTGCCACCCAGGATAAATCAAGTAGTCTACTGGCTAGCACTGAAGGAACTACAGGCCATGTGACAGACAAACTGCGGTGGCGGGGTCTCAGCAGCTAATGAATCCAGTCAGCGTCGCCTAACATGCCCCTTCAGGGAGGTTTCTGGCACATTCCCTCAGCACGTGCACTGACAGAGTAATAAATGCCACAGAAGTGCAGCGGAGTTAGTGGCACAGGCAGGTTGTGAAGCCCTCCTTCTTGGGAATCCGTGGGTGTGATGAGAGATCAGGCCTGGGCTCCACTGATTTAATACCTAGGCCATTCTTTTTGTGAGGAAGCGCCAAGTGGCGAGTCGGGTTGCAGCTGAGAGAGCTCCCTCAGCTGCTAAATAACTTTAAAGCGCTGGTCTGGCTGCACACGTACGTGATGTTCAGCACCACACAAAGCTGAGCTCAGCACCAGCAGCGACACTGTACAATCACAGTATGCATTTAAACACCTCTCGTTTTGATCGGATATGTGTTATTTTTGTTCCCCTAAAGTAGTAGTCGTGTCACATGCCAAGCTGTGGGTTGGATATTGCACTAAACATGTGGAGGAGAAACAAAGACAGCTGTACTAGTACTCTAACGCCGCACTGCTGTACCCAGCGGTCGCGGTTACTACCCGCATAGTTCCACTAGTTCAGTGCGCACAGGTGGACTACAGGCGCTAAAATGCATGATAATGCATTTAAATGTGGTGATGCAGATCACCACATTAAAACAAGTTATTTTAACGGTGATTCGTGGTACTTGGCAGAACTGGGTAAGGCGCACACACAATACATGCCAGCATACCCGATCACGCCAGGAGACTCTCGGTGGGAGGGGCCAAGAGAGGCAATCTGGCGAGACGGCGGCGCACACCAATTGACTACAAACACATGAGTGCAAAAGGCTACTTTATTGCGACCAGTGCGCATCACATGTATGCTTTAAAAAACACAAAACATGCAGTGGCATTCTACGAAGTATGTTTACCAAGGACTCAGCGCGCAGCATCCGTGTAGTGCGAGTCCTTGGTCTCGAAACCCCTGGTGTGCTGGAGTGGATGCCTGCTTGTGCCCCGGGGGACCGTAGAGTGTACACTTGTGCCCCAGGGGCACTGTAAAGTGCACGCTACTTACAGAAATGCCGAAGACAGCGCTGCGCTGGAAATGCCAAGGCACGGGGAACAGCTGTGCATACGGACGGCGTGTGCGGTGGTGCTCATTCCGGAGCCAATACTTCAGGGGAGTCAACTTTTCAAACAAGCATTGGCAATGCAATAGCACTTGCATTTACGCGAGCCCTATTGCATTGCAAATAACAATGCGTGTGGGCGAGGAGGCACGAGGGGGGGCGGGAGAGAAGGCACGGACAGCAGGAGGGGTGGCAGGGGCACAAAGTAGTGCTCAGAAAACACAGTAAAGAGGCCAATAGCCATGGAAGGAGACATGGCCGTCATAAGGAGGGACTAGCAGCCTGTAAACCAATCAGATGGCAACATTTTCAAAGGACAAAGCCACAAGTCAATTAAAAAGTGGGCGGGGAGTGGGTGGGGCTTCCCTCACCTATAGTGTATACTGCATGCCTCGCAAAGCGATGGCAGCACATTCGTGCTGCAACACTAGGCGAGACCTAAAGAAAAATGAAACATTTCGGTTTCATTTTTTAAGAGCAGGCAGTGTTCCGCGGGACCACTGCCTGCTCTTAAATTTTTTTTCGCATCCACTCACAAGGGGGAAGGGGTCCCCTGGGGACCCCTTCCCTTTTACGAGTAGCTGACCACCTATTTGAAGTAGGTGGTAAACTGCGAGTGTTTTGCGACCGCAAATGTGGTCGCAAAACAATGGCACATACCATTCTGACTCGCTATTAGGAAGGGACACCCTTGGCACACCCCTTCCTAATAGCGACTCGCAAACACTACTTTGCAAGTCACCGACTCACAAAATAGCATTTGTACATACCACCACCCTTTTTTGCGGTCGCAAATGGTCTGATATCCCGTTTGCGACCGCAAAAAATGGTTGTACATCTGACCCATACATCCAAGATGTCTAGCTTTGTGAAATAGTGCTATTTAAGCAACTTAATTATTATAGTTTAGATATAACCATGTAAGTATATGACTGCAGTAGAACACTATTCACTGCGGGGGCCTTTGTTACACCACTGGAACTGACCCATCTGGATTAAAACGAATTCCTCTAGCGGGATAGGTCCGTCGTCCAAGCATCCTCCACCTATGGCATCTGTTCTAAGACACTTGGTTTGTTTTGGAGGCTTGGCCAGGCATGGGAGCATCCGAGGGAAGCCTGCCTATTCGAGGTATGTCAGTTTCCCAATTTTACTAGAGTGTGGTACAGAAATATAGAATAACATAATTCAGTTGGAAATGGCTACGATATTTATATTTGAGGTCGAGGATATCAAAATTGATTCAGGCCCCTAATTTAAACAAAAATATTGTGGCAGTGCACTCAAACACCTTTGATATAGTAAATTATTGTCAAACATTAGTTTGAAAACAAGCTTGAAAACATATTTGTTTGAAACTTAACATTGCAACCAACATTTGCAGATGCAGCAACACCCATGTTCAAAACGTAATTAAAGCCCCTTCTATGCAAATGCCCTTCACCTTTCAGTTCCGCTGTGAGCACCAGGGGTGCACTAATTTGGTTCCCATACCGGGGTTAATTCTAGGGGCGACCGCTGCACTAAGAATACGTTGTGCTTACTACCGTTGACCAGGTGCTGAATAACGCATCACTGGTGTGTTACCGGATCATCCTTTCCCATCACCTTAACACCGAGCAGCCATCTTAGGGGCATATTCTCAAGGAGCCATCGCCAATTTATCGGCACTTTAGCGCCGCAAAAGTGGCGATAGACTTATCGCACTATTCACAAGCTGGTGCAAACTGCTGACATCGGCAGTTTTCCTGCGATAGCTGCCGCAAAACACATCGCCACGGATGAGAGCGACAATTAACGCTAATGATATGCAGAGTAGGCGTACCGCGCAAAAACAGACGAAAACACCACTTTGCGATATTCACAACGAGCAGCCAGATCTGCGATGCGACCCGAAAACAGGGGATAAGGCGCGTTAGCAGCAGGGATTTAACACCTGCCTTTCAGTGGTGTTAAGCAGGACGACAACCTGCAGTATGAAAGGGAGCCCAGCCCAGAGCCAAATCGGAAGACCAACACATGTCATGGATCTAATGATCATGCAGCTCGGAGACCCAAGAGGTCCACAACACCCACCGCCACCACCCCCAGACCCCCCCCCAGACTACAACCGAGGCAGCGCAGAACAAGACAGCTGACCTTCCGAAAACAGCATGGCCCCTCAGCCACACAATTGCAGAATGTGGGGAGAGGTGGGAACCAAGTATGTGTGAAGGAGGCAAGTCACCCATGAATAAGAATGTACACAATGACAAGTGTGGCGGTGATGTGCTGGACAGACTCCAGTATGCAGAGCACAGACATGTCCCTGTGGACATATACTGCTGGTGTGTGCAGTGTTGTGGACAGTGGACACAACCATCTTACCTCAGGCAGTGGGGAAGACCACGCTCAAGTAGCTGTGTCGCCCCCCCTGTAAGCGAAAGCGGAGTGGGTTGGTCTGGCATACGCCACACCAGCAGGAGTGTGAATAAATAGACCGGGGCTCTGGGCATGGTTCACTTCCGGGATGGCCAACGTGTCTGCCAGGGCGGTGCCCCTCACCCTGCCACGAGTCCGCCGCCGTGACTGCCAGCCTCCTCAGCCGATCGCTGCCTTCCGCAACACAGGCCCCCAGCGCACCCAGCGGCACAGCACCGCAGAGTAATGTGTGTGCTGGGCGCTCAAATCAAATCCAATCCTGACCTGCGAGGACATGCCATCATCGCTGGCTGCACACCCGCTGAGCGCTCCAGGTGCCACTAACTATGTGCAGCTCAAGTCAATGCCACGTTGCTGTGGGCCCTTGCTGACCACTGCCTCCGGCCTACACTGCGGTCAGCAGGTCCCCCAAGTCAAACGATGCATCATCGCAGGCCGCACACCCACTGAGCGCTTCAGGTGCTACTAACTCTGTGCAGCTCAAGTCATGGACCCTTTATGATGTAATCTTTTGTGTGTGAGTCCAGTTCTGGTGCCCCTACCTCAGTGCACTGCAAGTCATGGACCCTTTATGATTGAATCTGTGTGTGTAATCCGATGATCACTTTTCTAGTTGTTGCCAGCACCAACCACTCCCTGAGGGCTGGCTTACACTCACCCCACACCCATCCAGCACAGGCGTTACTGGACATGTGACCCTGGTAATAAAAAGAGGCCGGGCGTACGTGCCCGTAGCCAGTTCCACCATACATCTAAGTGTGTCCGTGTGGTCATTATGTATGCGTGATGGCCCCTGGCCCTACCACATCACATTGTGCTGTGGACAGCAGACGCAAGCATGTCACCTCAGGCAGTGGGTAAGACCTTGGACATGTAGCTTTGTCGTCCCCCCCTGTAAGCGTAAGCGGCATGGGCTGGGCCGGCGTACGTCAGTCCAGCGCAGGGGTGTGTAGAATTAGCCCCAGGCTCAGGGCGTGGTTCAGTTCTGGCCTGGACAAGGAAGTCACCAATGCGTGTGTCTCTGTTGTAGTGTCTGCATCACCTGGCCCGCAATTGACAATGTTGCAATGTCCCGGAGGGCGTTCTCGCACGAACAGAGAAATGAAGGAGCGCAAGACCGCTCGGGGTCTTGGCTCATACATGCCAAGTGTTGTGTGTATCTGCATTGCCGCAGCATGAGCCAAATGCCTAGCCTTAATCGCAGTGCAAGTTCAGCCAGGCATGAACTCTACATCTGTGTCCGCACTATCCTTACCATAGGCCTACACTCACGTGGCCGCCCACCTTCAACGGCCAACATCACAGTGTCATTGTCAGGCTCGTGGACATGCGCAGACAGGCATGACAATGGTGTGCCGTTGGAGTGCAAGTGATGCAACCGCGCAGCGTACATAAGTGAATAGGCTCGGGGGAGGGAGGAGCAACTGTGAGGCAACGTAACACACAGTGATGCCGCTCATTTGCCACATGCAAGTCATGTCAAACATGAATCCCAAAGTCGCACACATCCCACCCCACACCCAACAAGCCACATCACAATTCCTAAATGCAAGCAGATGACAAACTGACATTAGGGATGAAAGCTCCTTTATCTGAACTATCAGGCGGAAGCACATCTGCACACCCGACCTCGGAATTGCATGTGCCCGGCACCCCCTGACAGATACGATAGCAGTTGAGGACGACTCCCACACTACGCACGGCCCGACGACAGACCAACGTATACACACCCCACACACAGAAGTCCTTGCTCTGAGTTATCTTGCATGGAATGGCCTTCACACTTACTCCCACATCATCACAGGCGTACAACCGTTGCACACTTAAACAACTCATTGATCCGAGCTGTGGCATTTCATCCACAGAACTGGCGCAGGTCAGAACAGTGCCACTTCAACCAGGGCCACTAACGCAATGGCAGAACATCCCGGACACATGCACAACCCCTGTCACACATGCCACATGGAACTGTACCGCGCATGTATGCTGCATTTACTGGGGGCACTGCAATTGGTAGTGCTGCGGGTCAGTTACCAACTAAGCTTCCGCCTTGCCAACGTCACCTGCGTTCAGCCTATGTTGCATTGTCGATCGTGCATATTCGAGTGGTCCATGGATGTCTGCCTATCCAACAGGACGGTAGGCGAACAGGATTTTGACATGTGTGTGCGCCCCCTGTTGGCCCACGACCAGGAGTGTCACCGTGGTACCTGTCTATGGGATGCCTGGATACTTGGCATACATGCTGGCAGCTGGACCTGGGAGATTTCAGAACTCCTTGTGTGCAGTGACCACATTGAGCCGCTCCCCTATTGGGCTGTAGTGCTAATTGGTGACAGGGGGTGGACGCAGCACATCTGTCCGGACCTGCTAATGGATAGCCTCGTTGTCCTGTTCGATGGAGTCGACAATGACTTCATGTTGGAAATGATTGCCTACGAAGCTGCAATCGCTTTCATGGACGTGTAACTACGTACCTGCAGCCACAACAGTTTGGAACCCATTGCACATGTCCCGACACCTTTTTGCATCTTGGGGTTCTGGTCGCATATCCCACGACAACAGTGGACATGGCTGTATTCGCTTGGACCCCGAATACGTGGGCGGACAACCACACAGGGTAACACACACCTGTGAAAGGTGAGGCACTCCCCCGGAGTGGACAGCGGTGCTTGGCAACATTCCTCATTCTGACATACTGCTGCATTGGTCCGCATGTTGTGGCACTTCTCTTGCCCGTACTGACACGCATATGCTAATAAAGTCTACGCACATTCACTTGTATTCAACTGTGATGTGAGTTGTTTTGAATGACGATGTTTGTCTCACTGCCTATCTGGGTCACGGCCATACATGCGCATTGATAGCATTACCCAGGGAGTACCATTTATGTGGAATCACTGTCCCTACATTCATCAATACTTTCATGCTTAATTGATCAGGGCTATGACACATCAGTGTGAATTTGAATGTTTTATTCGCATTCAGTGGGGTGTTTAAGCTGGACCAGTACAGGGCCATGCAAACCACACTTTACATTGTCGCCCCATGGAGAGCCAGCCAGTCCTTTAGGGATTGACAGGTTCATCGGAAGAGGAAGACTTCAGTCCGCAGTGTGATTGCTGTGTCATTGGTAACCATTCTAAATATGGCAGTCCATGGCGTGGTCCAAGGTGAGTGTCGCTGAGTGTAATGGGGGACAGTGGAAGATGTTATTCCAGGGCATGATGCAGAGCGCAGAAACAAGCTGAAACAGGCCATATGGCGGTGATGTATGCTACGACTTCAATCTTACCACCAAGCCAGATTCATTGTCATCTTCGTCCCCTGATGTGTCAGGTGCCTCACATGTGGGTGGTGGTGTTTGGTCTGCCGCACTGTGTGGCACTGACACTTCAGGGGGCGGAGATGTGGATGGAGTAGTAGTGTCAGCAGTCATCCGCGCCAGGCCGTGTGGCGGCAATGCCATGATGAGGATCTGCAGGGCATGGAAGATCCCAGCTACATCTCGCTGGTGTGCAGCCGTGGCAGCCAGTCGTTCCACATGCATCTGCTCCATGTTCTCCATGATCCTCCGCATGTCCCCCAACTCCCGGCTGACATCGCTGGAGCCACTCTGACTAGACACTTGTTCTTGTCTCCGAGTCATGACTCCACCGATGTCAGCCATGAATTGTTGGAGAACATGGAGCGGACAATGGATGTCCGTTAGGGACTGTAAGTGGACCCTGATGGGACTTAGACACCCACATATGGCTTCTAGTTTGGCTGCCATGAGGTCGAACCCCACCCACTGCTGATCAGCCATCTTCTCCTGGCACCCTAACACACGGCGTTGGAATGCCATGTGTTGGTCGTGGGGGTCCTGGGAGACAGCTGTGGTGTTGGGTGCTTCTTGCTGTGTGGTCTGTGCAGGGGGTGGGGTCTCCTCAATGCAGCTGAGCTGCCCTGCTCCTGGAGGTGGGGTGCCAAAGCTGTCCATGAGCTGCTGGAGGATGTCAGTGTCGATGTTGGGGAGGTCCTCTTCGTCATCAGTGCTGAGTTGTTGTGTCTGCTCTGCAGGAGGTGTTGATTCTCCCTCTGCAATGTGAAGGGGAGATGCAGATTGACACTGTGTTCACATGTATGTTCACGCATTGAACAAGTTTACTAACGGACTGCATGACAATGTACATTGTGACTGTTTGTGAGGAGATGCCTATTTGATGCGGGACAGTTGACATTTCTACACCATCAGGGATGTGAGGTTGTACTTGTCCATTGTCATCTCACAGTTTCCTGCTATGCCAAATGCGAATGGCCATTTTCTACACACAAGCGGCAGCAGTTGTGTCCTCTGTTCTGTTGTGAGAGTGTTGCAGTTTGTACCACATTGTTGTCAATGTTGAGGTGCTCTGATTCTTATGTGTGTGCTGCATTGTGGGTGTGTTGCCCCTTCAGCTCTGATTTGGCTGGCTCTTCTCCCTTTCAGGCGGTGTGCCTTTCACTTCTGTGCTTATACAGTGCTGAGATGTTGTAGACTTGGGTAAATTGGGCTCTTGGTCGGAGTTGTGACTCTTGGGCATGGTTTGTCCACAGATGTGCTCTACTTAATTGTTCATGTGTGCCATTGTGCCCATCTCCCCCCATCCCCCCAGTCCCTGGTCTTTACTCACCCTGCTGCTGTTGGCTCAGGTCATGTTGTGCAGTGTCCGGTCCACCAACTCCTGCCACCGTCTCCCCAATGATGACTCGGGTCACCATTTCCTCCATCTCATCCAGCTCCTGGTGTGTCGCTGGGCTCCCAGCTCCAGTCTGCATTGCTGCTCTAAGGTTGGCAGCGATTTTCAGCTTGGTTTTGCGCTTCACATCAGTCCAGTGCTTCTTGCAGTCGTCCACTTCCCTTCTCTTCACTCCGACTGCATTCACCTTGGCCAAGATGGACTGCCATATTATATTTTTAGTTGCCAATGTCACAGTGGAGGAGATGAACAGTTGGTGGTGGTGTTCTGTCACCTCCGTATTGAGGATCTGGTTTTCCTGCGTACTGAAACTCTGGTTCCTCTTATTCTTCTCCTTGCCCTTCCCTGTCCCTGAGGTCCTAGGCTGGTCCTCTGTGGGGCTTGTGGGGTTCTGGTTGTCCTCTGTACTTGCTCCGGCTCCCTCCATGGTGCTTCGCAGTTGTTTGTGTTTTGTAGGTGTTTATTTTTGCCGCTTTTATAGTGTTTGTTCCTGCCTTACTTGTGGGACTTGCGGGCCTGGCGCTGCTTTTCGCTGGACTTTTATCGCAGTTGTGCCCATCGCAACATTTTTCACGTTCGGGTTTCCTTTTTTATCGCCGTCGCAGTAGTTGTATCGCGGACATTTGAGGCGTTCTCGGCAATCTATTGCATATTACTGCTGTGTTGGGAATACGACCTTGACACAGAGTTATTTTCCCGCGATAGACGGCGATATGGAAAATTGCGTTAGCCTATTTTGGCGATGTTTATCGCACGTTCTTGTGAATATCCCCCTTAATGTGCATCTATTTTGGCAGCAAAGGAAGAGAAAACTACTGAAAAAGGAGCTCCATTCTCTAATGGGGTCATTGTGTGCAAAGAAGTGGGCCCTGTCAGCGTGGCAGACTGACCGCTTTTGCAAGGCACGTTTTGGGGTGCCAAAATTACTACCTGCCCTTTAAAGCACGATTTTCTTTCGGAGGGAAACACTGGGTTTACCTTAACTAGATAACGGGGCAGCAGCACCAAGGTAAAACTGTGCAGGGATTCACTGCCTAGCCAAATACTTGTCCGAATTCAATGACTAAATTAACTTTGTTGTCTTTAGTTGGCACACTAAATCTTATAATGACTCTGGTGGGAACCGTAACCCACAACCACTACATGCCTTCCTAGAAGCCTACAAGCTATCCGTCTGCACCGTAGAGCCGCTTTTAACCACTCTGAACCGCAGTGAAGACGGCATAACAGTGAAATGATCATTTCATCCGAGCACGGACAAGAACCTGGAGCCTCATATTACACCTCTTGTGCTCACCGGCATATTAGTGGTGCAAGATAGCTAAGCTCAGCACGGGGTGAAATTCACAGAGGAAATAATGCTCCTCCCACCACCCTATCTGTTTTGGTAAACAGAGCCTTCCTGATTAAGCCCCGTGCTCATCTTACTTTCACCGCCGCAACTGCCTGAGACCTCTGCTCTGGGATGTTATCCCGGCTTCGGGGGGGGGGGCACCGCCGCCCGCACAGAACCTCTGCATGGTGCGAAACCTGACTGGGCCAGCCCTTCTAGCGAGAGCCAGCAACTCTAGGTCCGATCACCCTGCATCCAAATATTTTTGTTTAGCACACAAAAGTTCATTGATTTAGCCAGGTTCATAAGAGTTTGAGCGAAGGTCAGACTCAAACCCGGCTCCTCGGGTCCAAAGCCGGCACCTTTGGGTGTTTGGCTCCATGACCTCTGACTCACTGCCCTTGCTAGATCCAGCGCTCAGCTCACTCAGCCATCCTCTCAACTGATCCTGGGCTGCCCCCCCTTGGGCGCTGCCATGTTTGCTCCAGGTTCCTCAGTGAAGCCTGCATATCTGGCCGCGTCATCGATGATGTCCCCAGGAAACCAATGCCTTCTCCTGGGCCTGCTGTCCTGGCTGCAGGTGCTGGTAAGGCGGGACAGGTGTGTTCTTGTCACCTGGATATAGTGCTGCAGGTTGCAAGCTCCTTGACCTCCAACTCACAGCCCTTGCTGGAAAACAGCGCTCAGCTCACTGAGCCATTCTCTCAACTGATCCTGGGCTGCCCCTCCCCTTAGGTGCCGCCATGTTGGCTCCAGGTGCCTCAGGAAATCTGGCATATCTGGCCCCATTGTCGATGATGTCCCCAGGTGCCAGACTACTGGGCCTGCTATCCTGGCTGCAGTTGCCGGTAAGGCGGGACCGATATGTTCGTCCCACCTGGATATAGTGGTGCAGGTCGCGAGCTCTTGACGCTTCCTGCAGCTGCCTACTGCTCACCGCAGCTGGATTTCCCAATGGCTCACAACCCTGTAGCCGACGGACCATGCTCCCTCAGCTGATGACCCAGGGACGAGGTTCAACGACGACAAGCCAACATGGAGAGGGCATGGTATGCCCAGGGTGTTGCACGGTGCCCTTTTAACTCTCTTATGCCAAACACCTCCTTCTGCTTGGGGGGGTTCTATGCCTCAGTCTTGGGTCACCCTCCCAAACCTAACTAAGGGTAGGGTATGTATTTCTGTACCCATATCACCTGCTCCACCTTACTCAATGTAAAGTGTTTGTTAATGATTCAATACTTTTTACACTCCTGGCCTTGCCCAAGTGCAGTCAGGATATTTTTGTGCACACTCATTCCTTGCCCAAGAGTGTGAGGGGTGAATTTATTGCATCTCCCTCAACAATGCCCAACAGTGGGGAATATCACAGCCCCCTCAACTTACCTAGGGGTAAGGCATTAATGCCTGTTCAACTAATAGCTGCCAAGCTAGGATAAGCGTGCGAGATACTACTTAGATGTCTGCAGTGTCAGACCTCCTTTGCCTCAAAAGAATGAGGATGATTAGGAAGTGAGACCGTTCCCATTGCTAGGTGCCAGGCATAAGTGAGCTTTGTCTTTCTTTCTTCCAGCAGGGGCTTCATCTTCAAGAGTGTTCTTTCCAGGTCCAGGAATGTCACGAGGAGCTGGTGGTGAGGTGTCAGTATTATCCTGTGCTTTAGCCAGTGACTGGAGAATGTTCACTAAACAGTCCTAGCTACTTTCTCACCCTATACCCACCACCTTTTTCTGCACATCCTTTTTGCTTTAACCTGAAAATTAGCAGAATTCCTTAATCTAAAATGTCTAAGGTCCTTATTATGACTACAGCAGTCCATTTGACTGCAGTAGTTGTGGTGGCGGTCCGTGGACCATCAGACTGACTGTCCACCCCCATATTCTAACTATGGTGGTCGTAGTGCCACAGAACCACTGCTACCACCAAGGATCAGTGATCCCTGGCAGTCTTGCAGCAGTGTGAGGCTGGTAATATGCTGATGGTGCCACTGCCGCACCGGCAAGCATATTACTAGTTTCCTCACTGCCACAGTTTTCATGGCAGTGCAACCACCATGAAACGTGTGGCGGTGAGGAAACTAAGGGGGCCCTACACGCCCCCTGTTGACTCTGCGCCAGGGGATGCATGCAGGGGGGGCACATGGTGTGCCCGCCTGAATGCATGCACCACCAGTTCCTGCAGGGCATGGACTTAACAGTCCATGCCCTGCAGGAACGTTCAATGGCTCTCCCATTGCTGTGCCTTGCTAAGGCTGACAGATGAGCCTTAGCATGGTGCCGCAGTGGGCCAGCCGCCGCAGGACCACCTAACCTGGATTCCAGTCGGAATCCGGCGGCCGGTCTAATTATGGGTTTGCCGGTCTTGGAGTGGGGCTCTGGTGTGGCGGCCAGGTCCAAGACCGCCAAACTCATAATAAGGCCCTAAATGTTCTTAAATCTGGGGGGTGTTTATGACTCTCTCTTAAACTACTCCTCTTTTAGATGAGGTCTCCTTTACTCTGACAGGGTCCAAACTGGTTCTCCCTCCCGATTTAGTTGGTGGAAATGCTTCTATGGGGGTTCTTGGAATGAATAGGAATAGCCCCATTTGGTATCTACAAGGCGAAAGATGTAAGGTAAATACTCTACTTTGTCCTGCCATCTGTTCCTGACTTCTTCCAGGAGACCTAGGAGGTCAGGACTGTTGACAATTCCCATGCCTTCCTTTGTCCAGAGGCAATGCTATTGTCCTCTGTTAGGCAGGGTACTTAACTCTAACAGGAATGCGCTTTGCTGGATGTGTGATCAGTGGCAGACTTGGTTTAAAGGTACTTCGGCTCAGGCAGCAAAAACTCAATTTTTAAAAAGTTACTTTTCACTAAAGTTCGGGAAAAATATGATTTCATCGTTAAATCTGATTTAGAAAACTAACGGAAAAATAACTTTAAATCCATAGCATTTTCCCAGCAGATATATGAAATAACTTATATAGGCACTCTGCCTTGTGGCTCGCAAGCAACACATTCGTAGTGTCTTCTTGATATACGAATATAGGTCCTCTTAATGCAAAGGCATTTTTCTCTTCTATATGTCACTGAAGTGTTTTCAAAGTGCAGCCCAGAGCATAGTGGTGCATCTGAAAACTATACATTTTTGTCATATAGGTGGATGGTGTAAATACACACACCAATAGTGTAATTTCTGTGTGAGTTATCAGGGCTTTACAATAAAATCAATTAGGTGAAACCAATGATATCAATGCCAAGTAAGGGCCAGGGCGTAGGCATGTGCCACTGAAAAGCTGAATAGCTGTGTCACACCATACCAGCTAATAATATGGTCCAGTAATAGACAAAAAATCAGGGTTTACCATGCAGAAAATAGATATGTTCTACACAATGCCATACTTCACCATTTCTGTGCT
This sequence comes from Calotriton arnoldi, assembly GCA_963921515.1. Lineage (NCBI taxonomy): Eukaryota > Metazoa > Chordata > Amphibia > Caudata > Salamandridae > Calotriton > Calotriton arnoldi. The sequence goes on along the minus strand of CAWUFW010003704.1, from coordinate 281,303 downwards.
ATGCTAAGGTCAAAAAGTTTCAATGCAGACTGTCAAGTGCCTACCTCAATGTGAGGGGCACTGAATAGGCCTCGTTGGTCTTTTGAGGAAAAGTTGTGCTTTGGTTACATGATCAATATGTAGATGAAGATATTAGTGCAGTGCTTATAATTCTCGGGACCACAGTACCGATCTGGCTTTCTTCTGCGCCTTGATAGCAGCCAGGACTTTCGTTCCTATCATCCTGCATCTTATGGCATTGTGCTGGAAAATTCCAAAAGAAGAAACTGCGATAAGGGTAAGGAACATTCATTGTGCCACAATATCCTTGCAGGTCAATCTGATTCATTGGTGTTTCTGCTGCATTCTGAAGAGTACCTGTTTCTTCTGGTGAGTAAATGATTTTAATTACATTACTGCAGAGAAAGTCTTTAATGTCTGAAGGAGTTTCTGTTGAATTTTTGGCATAGGATTTAGTAAGTTTTAGTTATGGTTAGTGAACATAGTTAGCTTCAAGAAACTTTATGATTTTCTATCTTTTGACATCATTCTGGATATTGATTTGAACTATTTCTGAAGCGGACAATCTTGTTCAATTCTGTGACTGTATTTTCTGGATGTGCAGAATAATCCCTGGTTGTAATCAATGTGAGTGTGGGAGACATAATCTTCTGCAGTTCACTTTAAGCTATTGCCACATTCCACTCAGGTACATATCTTTTGATTCTTTGGGTGCAATGGTCCAATATACATTTTAGGCAGACTACTTAGATCTTTTTCGGCTTTTCCTAAAATGATATCTCTATTTTGCTATTGAAGATTAACCCAATCAGGCAAGGTTGCAGTCTGCCAATCTACTTGTAGGGCATCGCCCTTTTCTACCTTTTTTAGGAGTAGTAGTAGTATTATTAGGATTACTCTAGTTGGACTTGGAGGTCTATGCCGTGAGAGCCAAGGTCACTATAAAATTCTAGTAAGAACTGACACCGACTGATGGTACTTGTTCACTGTCATGAAGATGTCCTCGCAGATAATTTGCCACTGCTTTTTCGGTATCCTTTTGGGTACTGTAAACTGTTATTCATGAATCAGATAATTATTTTACATATGCACCTTTATATATTTTGTGACCTCTTGTAAGATAATTTGCCACATGCATTGGTAAGTTTGAAATGTTTCTAAAAAACTAAGAAAACAGGTTGGGCCAAAAACATGAAGTAATTATAGCATGTTATAGTGAGAACCTATATGTTATTCAAACATTTATAAAATGTTTGTATAGCAATATGATTTATTATATTACAAAACAACAAGTTAGAGCATGGGCATAAATTGACATCCTATATTCTTAAAACACAAGTACAGCCCCAAAATTTATAACAAAATACACATCTCAGCTTTCTATTCTTAAGCATAGTTTGATGAATTGAATTGAATTTATTTATTAACTGTACAATTAATTAAAATCATTACAGTAAAAACAATCGGCATGTAGAAAAATAGAAAGAGTAAAAATGATAAAAACTTCAGTTTGTGTTTGGTAAATGTGACCGCTCCCCCCCCCCGGCGCCCACTCGAACAGCCGGCACCTGGGTTTGTAGACATAATCGTGTGCCCTTGTGCAAGTTTGTGGAGCCCCCAATGTTCTAGCAAAATACATAGTTTGCTTATAAAGTCTATAAACCATTCGCCTTGGCGCTTCGATTAGAGTCCATAGAATAGCGCAATCTTAATTGGGCGATTGAAGGGGGCAAGAGCCTCAATGCTTGTTGGGGGCCAGAAAGCTTTCTTCCACTGGATTTGCAGTGCTCGTCACCGAAGTTTAATTGTATTCATTGGCGGCCTTTAGGGCGATCCTGATCTGATGCATGAATTTCCCCAGTCTTGCTAGGGTCATCGTGGTTGTTGTGGAAAAGCACAAGGCTGACGCTTCGCTACAAGATTTTATTCCGTGAGTAATACAGATCGGGCGCAAGAGTCGCCGGCGTTCGTTGTTGAGGTTGGGGCAGCAGCATAGGAGGTGCAACCAGGATTCTCTCCTGTAAAAGCACAGTCTGCAATTTGTAGTTTCCCCCCTGTGGGCCCATGCTGGGTTAAAATCGGCAATTCCTAATGTGCTTAGTCTCATGAAAAGGATTTTGCTTCGGGCTTGTGGTGTGAGAGCCTCGCTTAGGTAGGGTTGTGCTGTACCTACCATGTAGGAGTTGTTCAGCGGGTCTAAGTGGGAGCTTGAGCAGAGAGATTTGAAGTCCAGATCGAAAGATATTTCGCGCAATTGTCTATTTATGGCTTTTTTCCAGGCATTCAGTGGAATTTCAGGCAACGGTATGCTTTCTTCCTTGATCTTCAGTATGGTGATCGCTTTGCCAAGGCTGGTGTGCCAGGCCGAGCATGGCCCCTCGAAGATAGATCTCAGTTGATGTTTTAGAGAATTGGCTGGAGCCCTTAGAATCCTTAAATAAAGCTTTATGATCTCCCCCTGGCACATCAAATCTGGCCTCGCCCAAACCTAGCTCCAGTCTTAGCCTTGCTTTCATCGCTGACCTCGGGATGTGGAGCACTGATTTGTATGCTTTGGGTTGGCTGAATTGAGAAGGGTGTCCTGCGACCCGGGGAAGGCCAGGTGGCCATAACTAATGGCTGGGAGCAGTTTTGCTTTTAAGACGGTCAATATTGGTTCGGCAGAAGGGCTTATCAGGTGTTGGCTCAGTTGCTTTAACAGGTGTGTGACCTTATTGGCCTTGGAGGATTGCTGCTTCAAATGGACGTTTGCCTTGGCCCGTTCCGTGAGCCAAACCCCTAGGTAGTTATATGAAGCCACTGTGTTAAATTGCAGGTTTCCCATTAGCCACTGCGCTTTCTTTTTCAGGTGGTAGATTCCAAAGATGACGACCTTGGTCTTCCCCTGGTTAACTGTCAGGTTGTTCTCGTTGTTATAGTGATTCAGTGCGTTTAGGGCTCTTTGTAGGCCCACCTTTGTGTGGTCCATTATAGCTGTGTCATTGGCATATTGTAACACCAGCAGCCTCACGCTTCCTAGTCTTGGTGCTACTAAGCTGGCTCCTTTCAGGGCGTCCCCCAAATCAGCGGTGTACAAGCTAAATAGGATGGGGGCCAGCACGCATCCTTGTTTCAGCCCATTATTCATTGTTATTTTGGAAGACACTGTGACGGCGCTTGTTTTAGCCCGCACCCAAGTGTCCTCGTATAGCGATCTAATTGCCTTCAGGAGGTTTGGTGGAATGCCCCAGTTTTCTAGTTTCCACCATAATCTTCTGCGTACAACTTTGTCGAAGGCTGTGCTGTAATCGATGAAGCAGCAGAAAAGTGGGGGGTTTTTCTTCTTTGCTGCCTGGGTTGATAGGTGCGCCAGTACATTGTCCATGGTCGATGACTGTGACCTGAAACCGGTCTGATAGAAGGGGATGATACTTTTTTCTTCAGCCCAGGTCTCCAGATCCTTCAGTAGGAGGCGACCGTAAGCCTTGGCTTTGAGGTCAAGCAGGGTGATGAGCCTGTAATTTGATGGCTTTAAACGATCCCCTTTTTTAAAAATAGGGACCAATATAGAGCCCCTCCAAGAACCAGGGGTTTTGGCTGTCGAAAAGGCGTAGTTGTAAAGGGAGTTAGAATTGTTGCCCAAAAGTTGGGGGCCTTTTTGAAGACTGGTGCAGGTATCCCATTGGGCCCGGGGGCCCCGTCGTTCTTCATGTGCTTGAGGGTCTTGATGACCATTTGAGAGTTTAACTGGGCTGGCGGTGTGCGGTGCACCTCGGCCCTCTCGCCCAGGGGAGAATTGCCAGGGCTGGGCGTCGTTTCTCCTGGCTTTGTACTAGGTTGCTGAAGTTGTCCCACCCCGCGGCTGGTCTCATTTGAGCTTCCCTTGTTTAAAGGGGCGATTGCATAGAATTGCTTCACGTGGATCAGCCAGTCTTGCTCTGCTGCTCCGTTTCCTCTTAAGACTCCTTTGCTGCTCAGCTGATTTATATGTCTCCATAATCGTGAAGGATTCTTCTGCTTGAGCAGGGAGAAGACTTTGAGCCATTCCCTCTCTGTGTGGGCTTTTTTGTGCTCCCACAATTTCTTCCTTAGGGCTGCCCTCAGTGATGCGACTGAAGGGCCCTCCGTTTGACTGCCCCCTCTTTTCTTTGTTGCAAGGGCCTTGCGCAGGAGCCGTTTGCTTTCGCGTATGTCTTTGGTTGGGCAAATGTTTCCAGCGGTTAGTTGCCCTTTGGACCTGGGGCATTGTGACTGGGCATGACCCATCTTCGCTTGTAGGTCCTCTACAGTGTTCTCCCAGTCCTTTATGGGTGAGAGCTGCATTGATAGGCTCCCTTCCTGTTTCTGATCCAACCAGATTTGAAGCTTCTTGCCTGTCTTGTCTGACCATTTAATCCTCCTCAGGACGCTGTGTTTTTCGTCCCCTCTTGACTCTCCAATGACTTGGAGAATAGTAGCTGATGGTACTTCCAGCTGGAACACCGCTCTTAATGGCCTGTGATCGCTTTCCGTCTTATCCTCGACTACAAAGTCTTCCAAACTGTCAAAGCATGAGTTGTGGTCAGCTTGTGGTTATTGAGGAGGTCGTGAAGGGGTGCAGCCCGGCCCAATCCACGAGGGGGGCATTTGGCTTTATCAAGATCCTTCAAGTTGAAGTCCCCAGCTAGGATAACCTGGTGAGATTTGTATTTGTTTAAAAGGTCATCTAATTTCCATATCAGTGCCTCCAAATGGTCTTTCATGGTGGTCTGTGCCGGGTTGATATAGCAATTAATTATCAGAAGGCGCATTGGATGTAAGTTGAGATTCAGGCCTCCGATCTGTAGAGCTTGCAACCCGGGTGAGTTCAGATTGATATCTGCAGCAGCAAGGGTGCTTGCATGTTTTATGAAAACTGATAGGCCCCCAGACGGACGGCCAAAGAGATTCCTTTTTGTAGCTGGAACATAGTGTTCGTGATACCCTGCCAATGGAGTGCTGGACAAGGCCCAAGTCTCTTGAAAGCAGAGTGTGTGTCCAATTTTCAGGAACTGCTTCAAGTTTTCATTTTCACTGATTTTACTAATCCCTGCAATGTTCCATGAGATTATGGTTAATTGCTGCTTGGAGGGTGTTCCTCCCCTGGCCTCTCCCCTTCCAGGCCTGGTGTCGCAGCTGTTAGGGATGCTGCTGCTATCTTCTTGAAATTTCGGTTTGCTCCGGTACGAGGGGGGTTGTGCAGATGACCCGATGGTTGTTATGGCATGAAATCCTGATGCCATGGGGTCCTTGGAGCCCGTCCGACTTCTGCCAAGGGATCCAAAGCTGTTTGTCCCGTGCAGGACTGACCAAGGACCCTTGCACCCATTGTCTGGTGCTAAGACGTGTGGGTATTTTGGGTGCGTCAGAGTCTGAAAGTCAATGCCCCACTCGGCAAGTTGTGTGGAATTATTCAGAAAGGCTTGTTGTATTTCTTTTTGCTTCAGGCCTACCATTGTTGAGTCGCCATGTGTGTCCCCCTTCATACTCAGGAATCTCACCCATTCTAGGTCCCCAGTTTGTATCTGGTCTATGGTGGCGATGTGTTTAAAGAGGTGCAGAATGTTGCTGTCCCGTGCTGTGGAATCTCGGGGTGAGGACTACCTCATGGACTATTATTTGAGTGCCCGGGGTTGGAGCCGCTTTTCCCCTTCCTAGGTTTGTACTTCCTTGTTTGCTTATGGCAGGTCCTACTTTGGGCCTCTTACTCTGGCCATGATTGCTCCTGGTGCCGGGCCGGTGCTCGGGGCTTGGCTGGAGTGATTTTGAACCCTCCGGCTGCGGCGGTGTTGTGTCCATTGCTGGCTGGGATGTTGTTCCAGCAGGTGCAGAGCTTGTTCCCACTATTGGTTCATTGCCTATAGGCCGGCCTGAGCTTGCAAGTGGCTTTTGGTCCTTCGCGGTAGGGTTGCTTGGTAAAATTGGCTGCATTTGCTGGGCTCCAGGAGGCGGGGCAATGGAAGAGTCCTTCTTGCCCCAATTTTTGGCAATGAAGATTGGGTAGAGCTGGCTGGCTTTGGCGTCCCCTTGTGCGGGTAGTGGTCGGTCTTCCATAGCAGCGATTGTCTCCCTCTTAACTTTGTTTTTTTCAGTTGTTTCTTCAGCTTCTTTTTTGCTCTCCTTGATAGAGTAGGTTTGTGAATGTCCGTTTTGCTGGGAGTATGTTCTTGCGAGTCAGTTGCCAAGACGTCGCTACCCCTGCTTCCCCCACTGTTGGGGCTTTGTGTACCTTGGGCTACTTTGGATCTATGGGCGGAATTCTCGGTCCTATGTGGCACTTTTTGACCCGGTCCGACTGTTATCATATTTTGATGAATGAATTCAATGTCCTTTTTTGGAATATCAGTTTCCAGAAGTCCCCCTCTGGATTATAATGCAGCCATGCCAATTTTGGGTCCACGACTCAAATGAAGATAGACTTGCCATTCCAACTAGTGTTGCACTGATTATTGTTTGTCTATAAAGAAGTTATAAAAAATAATTTTAACAAGGATAGAAATCATAATTATTTTCGAGTCAAAAACATTGAATGTGTTGACCTTCTTGGACCCTTAGCGTCTGTATAACTGCTTCATGTTGACCACATGTTCATAAGGCACCCAGAAAAGGGCCCACACTGAGAGTCTACATGGACTGAAAGAAAGACAAAAAATGTGGTTAGGAATAAGATTATTTTTTTAGATGAAAGTGTGGGCAAGTCTTTCCCTAAGGTCTTTAGCTTTATTATCTGCAAAATGTTCCTTGGGAATTAGTTGACTTTTTAGATTTAAGATGGGTAAATGTTTCAACATACTTTTTTTATGCTATGTGATAATGTTGTGATAACTGCATCACTTCCGCTTAGTCTTTAGTGGCAGCAGGATGCATACCTTCAAAAGGTAGTCAACTTGGAAATTGTACACCTCTTTATAATTAACCACAATTAATCCAGTGCATCTAGTTCTTCATCGCTGCTTGTTCATTAATGAATCAGTGGTTATTTTAAACAATATCTGAAAACCAGGGGCCATATTATGGAAGATGCACCAGGGGCACAACGGAACTTTGCGTCCGCTTTGCTAGCCCCCGAGGCACTTTGGTATTACATGAGGGGCCGCAGGTGCTTGGGTGTCTCCTTCTGTAAAACCGATGGCGCTAGCACACATAAAGCGCTATCTTCAGAGGGCGTTCCCTTATTTGCATTGGGGCATGGCCCCATGCAAATGAGGGAATCCCTATGCCTCTGCGCCCGCGCCGTCTCATAGATATGGGTGCAGAGGCAAAGAATCTGCCAGGAGGCGCACTGAAAGTGTGCCACCAAATAGGGGCGCACTGTCAGTGCGCTGCTGATGGCAGCCCTCTGTAGGGGGAGAAGGGGGTCCCATGGACCCCCCCAGACAACCTCTTGCAGGCGGGTGCAGTCACTCACTGAACCCACCTGCAGGGGGATCTCTAATCCCCCTTAAAAGTGCAGGCGGGTTGCCACCTGCACTGGGAAACACAGAGCGACTTCAAAGCAGCTGCTCCATTTTTCACATGAATGCGCAGCCGCCAGGGCAGTGCGAGTTCCCGGCTGCCCTGGGGACAGCGCATTCCATGTAATAGAGCGCACTTTCCCTGTTTGCGCCCGGCTCCTATTTTAAGGTATGCTGGGCGCAAACAGGGAAAGTGCACCCTTTACATAATTGGGCCGCAGGTATGATGGTTTTTTCCAAGCGATCTAAGTGACGGAGGACAGTCAAAAACAAAAACCACCAACTCAGCATATACTGCTCATGCAAGAATGTAGAGTCGAAGGACAATAGCGTTCAATAGAATAGGGCTGCTCCTGAATTTCCTTGATTGCAATACATTGGTGAAGACGGACCTTTCTCATCAGCTGCTTTGGTTGTTTATAGCAAGACCAAGCCTTTATTTAGTAATTATTATTATTATTATTATTAACAGTTTGTGACAGGAAATAGGCCGACAGGTATGGTTGTTGTGAGGAAACTCTCCATTGTCTTTTTTCCAGTTGATTGGTGCTAATAATAATAATGATGATAATAATAATAATTGTAATAATCGTAATAACTTTTCCTATAGCGCTTGATACTTCACACCCGCAGCTTCTGGGCTATGTAAGGAGCAAATGTTACTATTACTCACTCATGATTCACTCATGTAAGAATTGCCACATAATGTTACCATCATAATTTTATTACACCAGTATATTTAATTTTATCAATTAAAACGTACTATTTTATAACTGTGAAAGAAACACATCGGATGGTTTTGGTGACATATGCTCAGAATTGTGCACCAGATAAAGGACATAAATCAACATTTTAGTCATGCTGCTAGAAGGCGTCCATAAGTGCTAGAATTTACCTACAACTAAATAATTTATTTAGATAATGAAAATGCAAATTAGGTGTATGGAATGTGGCAAATGCTCACTTGTTTCGAATAAATAACACCTTTTTATTGGGCTTACCATGAAAACTATTTTAATATAAATCTACGGAGTGAGCTTGTGAGACAAGCAGCTTTTTCTATTTTTGCTCAGGAAAAAAAATGTCCTTGGTGTTCTTTCATCCTATCAAAAATGTCTTCAGGACATTTACCTTTATTAATGAAGAGAGTGTAAATGTACTTTCTAAAATGTAATATGTGGTTAAATGTGCTGAATGAGGGCAAACTCTCTCTGATGCTTTACTGATCATAGCTGAAAGACTGGTTGTACATTTTTATTTCCCCAAACACAAAGCATTCTTTCATGGTATTGATTGTGATTACAAAGGTGGTGCCTATGATAAATGCAGTGCTCTGATGTGAAAGAATTTTTTAATACCTGTGAGGGTTTAATCACCCAGTTTACACGCCTGTGCAGAAAGCCTTGCCATCATGAAAGGAGCAGCTCCCAAGCAGCACCAGTGACCTTCAATAATGCATTAACCGCAGCCCTGCGGCATTAACTTACACTTTCTAACAAAGTGTTCTGGCGTTTATTCAAAGCGGGATGTAAAATGAAAAATGTCAAAGTGCGCGTCATTTTGTGGTGCTTGCTTCTAGAAACAAAAAACACTTTTGTCATTAACTCCTAAAGCAGTGTCTTATTTAGGCTATTGGTCTCCAGGTATACACTGACCCAGGCATACAGTGCTCAGCGCCAGGACACCCTTGGGTAACAGTGCGCTTTACAAACTTATATAACATAACATAACATAACAAGTAAAAGGGAAAAGAAAAACTTCACTGGCCTGAAACATACGTATTCCTTTGTATTTACAGGGGGAGACTTACTTACGTTTCACGCCACGCAGGGCAGGAAGCAAAGTTGCCGAACTGCGCAGCAATGCGTGAAAGGTAGACAACAGAAATGCGCCATATCAACGAAGATATGGCGCAATTTTGCTGCCTCCTAGTGCTGGTGCACTGTGTGCTGCCTAGCGCTAATGCTGGCACCCTTGTACCATGGTGCAAGGTTTCCTGTATTACAGGCAGGAGTGTTTTTGTGCAGGAACGGGCAACTTCCTACACAAAAACAATCCTTAACAGCTTTTTTCAATTTTATGAGTGTGCAAAATGCACGTATAGTAAGAGGAAGTGACGAGGAGAAAAAAGCGTATTTCTCCTCATCACGCCTCACGCAAGCAAAAAAAAAAACATATTCCTCCTCATTATGCCTGACTGGGGATGGCGTAGCATTTTGATGCATTCCCAGGATTACAAGTCTTCGTAAATCTGGGATTGCGTTAAAATTTATGGGTGGAAGCATGGGAATGCCCTTGCTCCACCCATGAAACAAGTGTTAAGCACTGCCTTGCATTACTTTGCATTTACTGAACTATACAAAGCCACGCAAAGTGCGTGTGCATGGCTTATTAAACAACAAAAATGATTTTGTGTCGGTGCTGCGCCACAAAAACTGTGCAATCCAGATGCGAAATCTTAGTAAATCTGCCCTATAGTGTTTTGTTGTACTTTTAAATTAAGTACACACTACGCTGTAATAGGAAATATAAATCGAATACACATATTTACTTGTTAAAGGGAGAGAATATTGAAAAAAAACTTCTATTAAATCATCTAAATCATGTTATGATATAAACCTACATATCTCCCTGAGAGGTATGAAACAGATAACTATTGGGAAGAATGATAACAGTCAAACAAAAACAAAAGATTTTCTGGATAACGGCGTTGTCAAGGGTCTGTAAATAAAAAAATAAACTGCCATAGAACTGAGGGGCCTGTTAATGAGCCGGTTTGCATCACTGTTGCACCACGCAACGGTGTGCAAGAGCAACACAAATCTTACATGTGATTTATGAAGCCATTCAAGGCCACTTTGCGTGGCCCTGATTGGCTCCATAAATTTGGAGTAAGGCAACGCAGCGCAACCTGCTGCATTGCCTTGCTGTGTCCTAGAAAGATGTTCCATGGGCATTGCGTGTTTTTTCCCACGCAACTCCCATGGTTTTTGATACATTCACAGATTTAACAGAGCTGGTAGACCTGGGAATGTGCCAAAAAGAAATGCTGTCTCCAGTGAGGCATAACAAGGAGAAATATATTTTATTTTCCTCATTACTTCCTCTTTCTATGTATGCTGCAGTGTGCAGCACACATAGAAAGAGGAATACAACTTTCAGGATTGTGTTTCTGCAGGAAGGTGTCCCTTCCTGCACAAGAACAATCCTGCAGGCACCCTTGCACCATCGTGCAAGGGTGTCTGCATTGGTGCTAGGCTGCCAAAAGGGCATGAGCGCAAGGGAAAAGGCAGGAATGCACTGTATTACCTTAAATGCAGCACATTCCTGCTCTTTCCCTGTCATGCAGTGCAGCGCAGCAAGGTGACCTTGCTTGGCACTACAGGGCTTAGTAAATCTAGAGTAATGCTAGGCAGCGCAAGTTGCTGCTATGCATTACTCTGCGCTGGGAAGATATTCCCTGGGTGGAGCGTGGGTGTTCTAGTAAACCTGAGAATGCATCAAAATGGTACACCATCCCAAAAGAGGTGCAATGAGGAGAAATATGTTAATTTCTCCTCATTATTTCCTCTTTCTTCGAGTGCTGCATTGTGCAGGAACAGTTGTCCCTCTTGAGCATTGGTTGCATAAAAAATATGTTGTTCCTTCTTTGAGATTTGGGTATAAATATTTCCACGTTTTAGCTTGGGAGGGTGAACTTCAGATGCCATGAAGTGCAGCAGTCCTTCTCTGAAGCATCTTCTTCCGGGCCCCTGCTATCATTCTGAAAATGAAGGTGCCAGGGTGTACCCTACATATATCTAGGTATTAGACTGTGAAAAACAACCATGCCTGTAGTGCAGGCACACTTGGACCATGGTGCAAGGGTGTCTGCGGTGATGCTAGGCAGCACGTAGTGTGCCAGTGCAGAGAGAAAGCAGGAATGCGCCATATATTAGTAAATATGGCAAATTCATGCACTCTCAATTTGACACTTCTTAGCAAGTTGTCTTTCTGCATTGCGTCATGCCAAATCTTAGTAAATCTGGCCCTTAGTTATTGGAGTTGTGCACTCTGTCACTTGTTGCCTTTAAGAAAACTCAAAGTGCTAAGGGTTGGAATGCCATAGAATGGCATCAAGAAATCTTCATCCTTGGTCCGTCTCTATTCCATCCACAATATTATTTTGCAGGGGATGTTATCCAAGTGAGAGGCATGAAAAATATGCCAAGAGCAACCCCACTCCATCACAAAGGTTATGGATTTGGTATAGGATCATAGTCACACAAGAGCAAAATATTATATGGAGATATTACATACTAACAAACAACCAAACACAAAGTAATTTTATTTCAGCTAATAAAAACCATAAAATATTGCACAAATAGAAACATTAAAAAGAAACCTATTCTACTGAATTAAAATCAGATTTTTACAATTTCCTTTGACCATCACCAAAGTGCATATTGTGACCTGTTTGAGTAAAGTCACTTTGGACCCATCCTTAGGATGTATTCATCAGACTGTTTGCGATCAATAATCGTTGGGCTTTAAGATGAAATTTTATGAAGGCAGCTATTATTTGTGGAGATTCCCCTTTCATACAAAATAATAGAGCATGCCGACATGATCTAATGCTATACGTGTTACAAAATCTTTTCAACAAAATTGTTCTTTCTATTAATAAAATGGGGCAAATTGATCAAATGTGAGTCAAACTTTCTTCATGTAGTAAGCAAAGTCTGCACTTTGTATTCAGAGGTTGTGGTTGCCATTTGGGGGTGTATTCTAATGTTTGGCATAGTCCAAAACGTAAATGCAGTAGCGTATTTTTGTAAAATTATCCAAGTAATGTTGTGAAATATTTCTGAGGGTACGGCTCCCTGTAAGTGTCAATCGTTGTCCATGCATGCCTTCTTTTTCTAAACTCTTCTTTATCTTCAAACCATGACAACTTCCTTGTCTGCTTGTTAATGACTTTTTTGAAGGAGTCATGCGGTAGTGCCATGCCCCATCGTTCTTTATCTCTCAGCGTCGTTAATGCTATATTGAAGGCTCAGGCCCAGTTGTTTGAATTTTGGTGTTTGGTGTTTTGAATTTCGTTCCATATCAAAGCTCATAATGTGTTTCCATTTGAGGATCTTACTAATGACATGTATTTGATCAATGTACCTGTTTGTGCTAAATTTCGGTTTATTAGCCCGAATTCTAGTCAAATCTGAGAGGAGGATGCACTCTGGGGTAACTGAAATAGGAGTTTGAAGACCTTAGTTTGTGCAGAGTTGAGGAAAGGCCCAAGTTTACCTAGGAAAGCTTCAGTACCATAGCAGAGAGTTGGAATAAACTATTAAGATATTACATACTAAGAACCATCATCCAGTCTGGCGTCATAAAAGTACATCAAGACCAACTTAAGATTTGCACAGGAGTAAATGATGAGTACAGACAGGAAGAAAAGCCTATTTGAACACATACCATTTGACCATGGTGATGACAACTCAATCTTAGACCACAAAAAAGTACTCCTCTGGTATGCAAATCTTATCCACGATTTACATCAGGTGAATATTGATGCAATAATGATGGGAAGTCCCTATGTGAAGCTAAGGTAGAGACCCACTAGGGAGGGGGGAAGGAAACAAATCCTTTTATTTTAATTACCCTCACACACCCTAGTGGTGTCATGCTTCATCATCGGGTCACCCTGACGCCTAGAAGTCAGGGTGGGCTCAAGCATATTTCAGGGAGCTCTTATTAATATTATTGGCCAGGGGGAATTAAAGATTAAAAATACACAGGCAGATCCCAGTTTCCCTTTATTCTTGGATCTGTCAGGGATATTAAAAATAGAAATGATAGGGTCAGTTTAGGGTATTATGGTCCTAAGACCTAAGATGATTTGCATACCAGAGGAGTACTTTTTTGTGGTCTAAGTGTTATTACATGGGAGGGTGTACTCCCTCTTGAGAGTTCCTCTCAGCCCTCATGGTATAGAGGAAGGTCTCTTTCTCTAATTTACCATTTTGTGTATCACGATGACAACTCAATCACCACAAGCTGGGGCACAGGCCATATGAATAAGTCCCAGCACAATTCTAAAGGACTACTCACCCACCAATTACGAATGGGGTTGGAAACTCATGCTTCAGAAAATCCTATCTGCAATTGTAAAAACATTCAGTCTATTTCCTAGATGTCTGTTGGGTACACTCTGGCACCTTCATTTTCAGAATGATAGCAGGTTTCTGGAAGGAGATGCTCCAGAGAAAGATTGCAGCAATCCATAGAATCTGAAGTTCTCCCTCCCAAACTAAACCTGGAAAGTAACCATACCCAAATCAAAAGAAAGATTAGCATATTTTTTTACACAACACATGCTCAAGAGGGACAACTATGCCTACTCACCTTCCATCAAGCCCTCTCAATATATTTATTTTTTAACTATGGCTACAACAATCACTGTGGTCCAAAGGTTTTGGCCCTACCCAACAGCACATGGTTTCCTTTATAAAAACTTCCACCAGCTGTGAGTGGAGAATTATGTGGTTTAATACTGCTGCAAATTAAGAGCCCACAGAGAAATGTGTCAACACATTTTGAATTACAGAAACAGCTTTACCTCTCGTTTATTCATGTCCACATGCATTGGACATAAAATGTCATTTAAGCTGGTTATGCTCCCTTAATGAATTTGGTGCAAGTTACAAAGGATGGCCTGGAGATGTGCCCATCACCTACACAACCTTCAAAGGGACATCGCCTATCACACGCAGATGTAACTAAGGCTTGCCCTTTCCACTGTACAGGTAGTCAGGTTGACATCAGTCCCAGTGGGGGGAAAGCCTGTGTAAGAAGTGGTTTGCAAGGCAAGTTCCAAATTCCCCTAGACAGACCTAAGAGGCATGCCCAGAAATGTTCTGCCATGTTGGATTTGGCAGAAAAGTGTACTGTGGTTTTTTTTGGGCTAACTCCCCTGGAACTTATGTCAAGTCAATTCAGCTTTATTCGGTTAAAAAGAAATACAACCATAAAAGCATTCTAAAAATAGTAATCCTCTTCACAATTCATCATTGTTGGTACAGTAAAACGCATAAAACTTTAAAATCAATCCATAGGTTGGTAAACACAGTATAATATTTTATCTATATCAGAGGAGATAAATGCAAAGAATTATTTGTACATAAAGTGCCTGAGTGTGAATATTTGTGAAGTATAAAGGAGCGTAACATCCCTAAAGATCACTATTCAGTATGTATCCTGCTTTCTTTGTAAGTGTGAGTTGAGCTTTCTTCTTTTGATCGCCATTTGGGTATAGACCACCAACACATTACAAACTTTCTCTTTTTTAAATTACAGATAAAGTCAAAGGCAATTTTATAGGAATACAGTTTTTTCTTACAAAATAATGGGCGTAAAAAGCTCTTCCTAATGTCTGTATAAAAATTACAAAGTAAGATAAAATGGAGAGTTGTTTGGTCCGATTTTCCCTCACAGGGGCACTTTGAAAGGTTTCGGTTCCAGTTGCCCTTGGTTGGAAAAGCTATTAAAAAGTGGATGGTCCCCATTCTCAACCTTATAAGGTAGAATCTATGTTTTGTGTTCGTGACCTGGAGTAGGTAACGCTGCGTCCCTTATCCAATGGGCCTATCACAGTAAGCCCTACTTAACTGTTTCGAGTTTGCCTCAGATTCTCTTAGCCATTCTCTTGACTCTATGAGCCCAGTTTTCAAATATTTTTTGCTGTAACCAAAGATTTGTGTGGGATTATTAAAATCAATGTTCTCAGTGCACTCTTTTAAAAGATTGTTAATGTACATCAGCCATGGGATTTTTTTGTTGTGCTCAAGGGTAAAGCAGTCCTTTATAACTTCCTGCGTAAAACAGTAAGAGCTGCTGCGCTAATCTGATCATTAATGTAAGTAGCAGCCAGCTCTTTATAAACGATATATGAGGGGAGTTGAGTTAGGAACAGCTAATAATCTTCTTAAGGAGTCATTTTCTTGAGTCTGGAGGATAAGATGATTAGCCGTTCCCCATAACGCAGCACGGTAGCAAGTTCCAGTAAGGCACTGAGGGCCATATGTATCAAAAGAGTTTTGCGATTCTCAAAATGCGATTTTTAGCGAATCGCAATTAGAGAATTGCAAAATGCAATGTATGTAGGATTTGCTAAAAATTTTGCGAATCCTACATATTCCTTATTTGCGAATCGCAAATTGAGATTCGCAAATAAGGAATACCTTCCCATTCATTCCTATGGGCTAGGAGGCCCATAGGAATGAATGGGAAGTCATTCTCAATTAGAGATTACCAATTAGAGAATCGCAAATTGAGAATGCAATTTCAAGGTTGCAAGGGTGCCAAAAGGACACCCTGTTGCACCCCTGAAATATGCATGTGTGCACATTTTGCGCACATACATGCCCTAAGGGCATGTATGTGCGACATATGGCACTTTTAAAAAATCAAAAATTGCTTTTTTAAAGAAAATCGCAAATTACCACCAACTTGAAGTTGGTGGTAATTTGCAATTCCTTAAGGCCAAATAGCAAATTTCTGATGCTTCCAGAATTGCATTTAAGGAATCGCAATTTGCAATTCCTTAATTGCATTCGCAAAATAGAGAATCGCAAATTTTGCGATTCTCTATTTTGCGATGGCCTTTTGGGATGATACATCCCAAAAGGCTTTTTCCCATTCGCAAACGGGCAGATTCTGAGAATCTGCCCGTTTGCAAACGGGAAAAAGGCTTGATACATATGGCCCTTACTCCTGTAGAGGGTCAGAATTTCCCAAATTGGCTTATTCCCCATTTTGTTTGAGAATCTAAAGATGGCTTCTGTTGTCTGTATAAATTTTGATTTGCAGGAGTCAATATGAGCTCCCCAATGACCCTTTGATGTAAATAACAGGCCCAAATATGAAAATGATTGTATTTCTGCTATGGGCACCCTGTTGACATGGTGTGTCCTAGTCTTTGGCTTCCCTTTTCCACAGATCATCATGAATGTTTTTTTTTGGTTGAGTTTTAAATCCTTTTCATGCATATATTCCGCAAATTTTTCAATTAGGGACCGAAGCCCGTTAGCAGTTCTAGACAGCAGAACTGCATCATCCACATAAAGCAGAGTGGGGGTGAAGCGGTTGTCAACCCTAGGAGTGTCAGCATTTAAGTTTTGCAAGCATTCATCCACTCCATTTATATATAGAGAAAACAGGAGTGGGGCAAGGACACAACTCTGCCTGATCCCACGTGTTACTCTAAAACGGGTAGTACACTCTCCTCCAGGCCCATATCGAACTCTTGCGGTTAAAAGCTTATATATTTGTGACAGGTAAGCAATAATGTCACTTGGGGCGCCCATCGCAACCAGAGTCTGCCACAGTTTTGTGTCATTTACAAAATCAAATGCACTTGTAAGGTCGGTACAGACGCATCGCCCCAACTGTGAGAAGCATCCTCAATGCCGCTCGCATCGCAAGTCATCATCAATGAGATCCTCAGCGACGAAGCAGGGCCTCGCAAGCAGCCTGGCTGCATCTCTGAGCCAACAAATTGCTGCGGCTGTGTGACGCATCTTTGATGCAGACCCTCACAACACCCTGCAAACCAGGATTTACGGTACACTGTTCAGCAGGCCTAAATTGGTCCCTGAAGCAGACCCACACTGCACTGCGGTCGGCCTGAACTTTGTCCCGGTCCTTTACGACAAGATATCCATAGTTGGAGCTTTGTGCTTTTTGGTGCTATTTTTACTAAAATCTTTCAAATTGAATATCTCTGGTTCTACTGATTGGATTTTTGTTATTTTGTCATTTTGGTCTTGGTTTAATTATTTTAAAAACTCTATTTTTCTGAACTGGTGTGGGATCCTTTTTCTGGTGTGTTGTACTGTGTTACTGTTTGAAGTGTTCACCAAATACTTTACACATTGCCTCTCAGTTAAGCCTGACTGAGCTGTGCCAAGCTACCCCAGGGTTGAGCACAGGTTAATTTAGGGTTTGCTTGTGACTTTGCTCTGAGAAGAATTGTGGTTGCTGCTTGAGAATGGTTTCACCCCCTCAACCAGTACCCCAGTATCTTACAGATGGCATACATTCTGGGTTTTGGTCATTGGGTATTTATAGAGATCCTCGAGAGCAATGCAACCTATATATGAATATTAAGAGAGCAGTGAAGCAAAGTCAAGAGATATTCTAGTATGACTCAATGATAGGATTCTAATGAAAGCTAGATTTCAGCCACTTCCCATTGTGCTTTTTAAGAACAGATGTGCAGGTGGTTTAAGGCCTCTCCCAGAATACCAGGAGAAAGACATAGGAAATGAGAAAAGTCACCTCAGAATTCAAAAGAAGCGAGAATGGATTTAATCATAGTACTCTACCTTGTGAAGCATGTTTGTATAATGAAACCATTCTGAACCCCGGTTCTGTGTGCAATCATGATGAGACCCTGAATTTTATCATAGAAAGCAAGCAATAGAACATAATTAGGGTGTAAGGGTAAAACATGATTTTTTCCAGGGGTTTTATCACTGGAAAAGTGGGGTAAACCTACAAAGGCACAAATTTGTGGGATTTCGCATAATTGTACAATATATTTTTCAGCCCCACTTCCAAATTTACTGCAACAAAATATGGATTGAGTGGGCAAATTAAAAAAAAAGCCTACATCTATATAGTTCACGAGTATAATGAATGGGATGACTTCACTGTTAAACATAATTTACTGACAGGAAAAAAAGGAAACAGGTTCCCGGCACTGTCAGATATAGGGTTATTAATTTGAGGCAGGGGATAAGCTTACCAACTCTATACACCCATTTTGGTTAGGTCAAAACACAGTTCTAAGAGAATCTCCACTAAACCCCTGGTTCTACAGAGAAGTACTTGCTAAGTTCCGCCAGTACCAACAAGTTTGATAGTAAAGAACACAACACATAATTCCCAAACCATTTGGGAAAAAAGTGAGAAAAAAACTAATGAGCAAAAAGACACCAAGACCATTAAAATAAGTTAAGGAAAAGCATCAATAATATGTAAAGTGCCAATCAAGTGACTGTTTGCAGTTGACCTAGGCATGATTTCAAACTGACCATGATGAAGTGAAGATTGGATATATTTAGCGGGTCGTTTTGGTCAAAATGTTTACCTTCTGAATTAGTTCTTTTGTTACGGAAGTCAAAATCTCACAGAAGGGCAAGGCCCTCCAGGGTCCCTCAATGTCCTGCATGGCATCACTGAGCTCCTCTTGAGACCATTGGTTTTGGTGCCTAGGGATCAGAGAAGGCAAACATGATTTTTGTAGCAATCAATGTGACTTTGCGGACTGGCTAGACTTGTTAACTTGCTTCTATCCAAAATGTTACCTTCAATCACTTTTGTGGTCAAATTCTCCAGCAGGGCAAGGCTGTAAGCCCACAATGCCAGATACATTCATGGTGAGATTCCAGTGAAGTAATTTTCAGTGTGGCAAAAAATGAAGTGCCAAACAAATGTGGATGTTTTGCCCATTTTGGGTACAATCTCCAAGCACACACTTCGGCATCTTCTCTCAGTTCTCTGGAGGTTGAAAAAATGGCAAAGTACCAACTTTTTCAACATCCTGGAAAAGTTCCTAATGATCACTCATGCAGCCTCCAGCTCCCCAGGGCAGGAGTCTAAACACCAGGTCTCTCTCCGTCCAGGTCTACTGCAGGGTCAACATCCGTAGTGGTCAGATGGGCCTTCTTGGGATTAGGAGTCGTTCTGCATTTTGTGTCCCTGAAGTAGGAAAACAGGAGGTCAATGGCTTGACTAGTGGATAGCAGTTCCAGACCTGGATGTCAGAAGGAGTTAGGAGTAGTTGAGTTCCAAGCAAGAGTCAGGAGTCTTCTTTCAGCAGGGATGTCTTCAGCTGGAATCTTCCCAGGTCCAAAAATGTCCTAATGAGGTGGTGGCAGAAGGGGCAGATGTAATTTGTGCACTAGTCGGAGATTGGAGAAATGTTACCACCAATCCTAACTATTTTCTCTTAGTTCTCCCACAAGCTTTTGAATCACTACTTCTTTGCATTTCTGTTAAATGCCCAGGAGCCCATATTCCAAGATGAAAAAACACTGTTGTCATTTGGCAGCTCCTAAGTCAATTTCCATTCAGATGATTTCTCTTTCACCTGACAAGGGAAAAACATGTTTTCCCTCCTATTGTGAATGGAGTCTGGTACTCATTGAAGGTTATTGGAACCAAAGGGAAATTATATTCTTGCCATCTCCAGGTCAAAAGAGGTAGTGCTACAGCTATCTTTCGTTCTGCTAACTCTTTCTAGCCACTCCAGGTGGCTAATCCTTGAAAGTGGTCAGCAGTTAATACCCATCGGTTCTTCCTGTGCTCAGATGCAGTCTGTTGTAATCTGAGCCAAGGTCATTAAAGCTTTTGAGGTGAGTGGTGACAGAACTGGTGTGTAGCCAGTTCTGTCTCAGCCAGGCTGAAGTACATTTTTATAAAGTTATTTTTCTGCATTTGATACCAAAAATCTGATTTCACCTTTAAATTTGATTTAAAAAAATAAGCAGGAATTAACTTTGAAACTATTTTGTAGTCTTTTCACAAGCAGACATCCTTAAAATTGCAATCGCATCCAAGCTTACTTAAGGAAAAGTCCAGCAAAGCCAACACATTGAAATAGCTTATGGCTTTTATTTCATTTTGAGGGCACACTGACCCCAATATAAAGTGTGCATTATTTTGATATTTTAGCAACCTGAAGTATGGGTTTACAAGGAACAATTAATGGGTGATTTCGGATGCTATGACAATAGACTTTTCCTGGATGGCTAAGGCATTTCTCCCGTCACTTGTCACTGCAGTCCAGCAAGAGTACAGTGGTGCTTGTGGTAGACATATATTTTTGTCATGTATGTGGGTGTTGTAAATACACCCTGCAGTCCACCTATGATATTTAACTTATAGGTATTTATTGGGAAACTATAAAATCTAAATAGGGATTACCAATTTACAATGTTTTAAAGGGGGGGAGGCACAGGCACTTTACTTCCGTTTAGTAGTACTAAAATGCATAGAGTCTTAGGGCCAGCAAAAGGATGGTCCAGAAAAAGGTGAAAAATCAGGGATGGCCATTCAAAAAGGCAGATTTGCTAAAGTCACAGTTCACAAACTGAACTTTGAAGCAAATAAATTCTTCATTAGTAATATTTCTCACTATAAAATATAATCACACACCTGCAGGTGAAGATCTCTACCTCTCCTACATTTTCTGTGCAGAGATTTCCACATATAGACGTATACGTTTTTGTAGTAAATGTGTGAGGGATATAGGACAGCGATAGGAAAATGGGGCATACATGGCACAATATGGGTGGGGTTAAAGAATAAATAATGTTGATTTTAGGCCGGGATAGGCTAACACACAACACACACTCACAAAAGAGGAAGGCCATTGCAATAAACAAAGTAGACTGCTAAATTTAGGACACCTATAATAGTGTTCAAACTTGAGCTCCAGCCCAGACTTAGAGAAGTTCAACCACCACACATGGTCAACCACGGTACTACAACACACTCCCAAATAAAACACTAACGATAGAATTCAGAGAGATAGGAATTCCTCAATTGTTTTATTGGTAAGAACTTTGCTACCATTTGACGAATCTCAGAGAAACTGCAGACCTATTCCTTTTTCTGCATTGGCAAAATGATGCAAAGTTTCGTGGTGATTAGTTAAGGGGGTGCAAAGAAATAGGGGGGGGGATAAAATATGTTTTTCCACCTATGCATTTTCCATAGACTTTTTAAAGCTGATTTACCAGCAAGAAAGCTGGATGGATTTTCATGACATTTGGTAGGAATATTGATTATGGTGGAAAGGTTCCTTTTTGTTATTTGATTTCAATTGGTTCAGTAGATATTAAGTAATAAGGGATAAAAAAAACTAGTGATATATTGGGCTGGGGTATACTACAGTACCTTCGTAGAATAACATGGTACCTGGTGATGGCGAAACACAATATGATTGGTTAATGAAAGCTCTTTCAAAATGAAATGGCAGGCATTTTCTTTAAACCATACTTTGACTTTGTTTTGTGTTTCAATGTGAAGTATGTGATTACTGTTGTTTTAATGGAAAGGAAGAAATGAGGCAGTTCATCAAACTCTGTAGAAGTAGTGAAAAGTAGTTTTATTGATTTGTATATTTTTTTTAAAGGTTTACAGAGTACCCCAATACTCTCATGAAAGAATCAACAAGTACTGCAGTACTCACTGAAATAAAAAAAAATAACCTTATATTTGAGAAAATAGAACTAGACATAATATAGGGTGACTCTTAAAAGATCCTTTTTGTTTTCTTTCAATGAAACACATTTAAATATGTTTGTCAATCAAAGTTTTTTTAGGTTTGAAAAGAATAGATTGGTTCCATAGGTTGTAAACTGTGCACCATCAGGACTATACAGTGCTGCATTGGAATATTTTATATTCAAATGGCAAATGGTAGTCATTTCATGATCTCAAAAGAATGCTTTGTCGACATGTTTTTGATTCTTTTCAAACTTAGCAGCATTTAGAGCAGACCACTTCCACTTTTGTCTCTGACAAATATTTGAGAAGACAAAATGTATGTTCTGAAACATTGACATTAAGATGTAACATGTCCCCCTCTCAATTTTTAGTCTAACTCCAATTAAGTGTCCTATATCGCTGCTACCACAGTGGATAACCATAAAGTGAGGATGGTCACATTTAATAACAGAGGAAAGTAGTCCCTATATATAAATGATTTAGAACAGGAGCTAATAGCTGCCGATGCAGATGGCCCCCACATTTGATCTCGTCCCTTTCTTGTACTTTTATACGTTGATGATGCTGTATTCATGGCCAGCAATACCAAAGGGGATGATGGACGGAGCATTTGAGCTAATCAAACACTCACCCCCAGTCAACTGATCTGGGTTTAATCCATCATCATTCTTTAGCTCACTCCACCACCCCAGTTCAGACATGGCCATATGCAAATCAGTCTGACCCTGTGCCTCATGTGAACAGTCCAGCCCGAACTGCCAAGCCATGTCTTCCCTGGACCGGAAACAATCATCCTGGGACCGGTTTCTGGCTATTCAGCCGTCATCAGCCAGGCTAGCTTGAATCCAGTGGCAAAGTGAGCAAGGGACCCACGTCTGGGCATACCCTGCCAACTTAGGGGGAACACAGCGATACCAAAGGGGATGATGGACAGAGCGTTTGAGCTAATCAAACACTCACCCCCAGTCAATTGATCTGGGTTTAATCCATCATCATTCTTTAGCTCACTCCACCACCCCAGTTCAGACATGGCCATATGCAAATCAGTCTGACCTTGTGCCTCATGGGAACAGTCCAGCCTGAACTGCCAAGCAATGTCTTCCCTGGACCGGAAACAAGCATCCTGGGACCGGTTTCTGGCTATTCAGCCGTCATCAGCCAGGCTAGCTTGAATCCAGTGGCAAAGTGAGCAAGGGACCCACGTCTGGGCATACCCTGCCAACTTAGGGCAAACAAAGCGATACCAAAGGGGATGATGGACGGAGCGTTTGAGCTAATCAAACACTCACCCCCAGTCAACTTATCTGGGTTTAATCCATCATCATTCTTTAGCTCACTCCACCACCCCAGTTCAGACATGGCCATATGCAAATCAGTCTGACACTGTGCCTCATGGGAACAGTCCAGCCCGAACTGACAAGCCATGTCTTCCCTGGACCCGAAACAAGCATCCTGGGACCGGTTTCTGGCTATTCAGCCGTCATCAGCCAGGCTGGCTTGAATCCAGTGGCAAAGTGAGCAAGGGACCGACGTCTGGGCATACCCTGCCAACTTAGGGCGAACAAAGCGATACCATAGGGGATGATGGATGGAGCATTTGAGCTAATCAAACACTCACCCCCAGTCAACTGATCTGGGTTTAATCCATCATCATTCTTTAGCTCACTCCACCACCCCAGTTCAGACATGGCCATATGGAAATCAGTCTGACCCTGTGCCTCATGGGAACAGTACAGCCCGAACTGCCAAGCAATGTCTCCCCTGGACCGGAAACAAGCATCCTGGGACCGGTTTCTGGCTATTCAGCCGTCATCAGCCAGGCTAGCTTGAATCCAGTGGCAAAGTGAGCAAGGGACCCACGTCTGGGCATACCCTGCCAACTTAGGGCGAACAAAGCGATACCATAGGGGATGATGGACGGTGCGTTTGAGCTAATCAAAAACTCACCCCGAGTCAACTGATCTGGGTTTAATCCATCATCATTCTTTAGCTCACTCCACCACCCCAGTTCAGACATGGCCATATGCAAATCAGTCTGACCCTGTGCCTCATGGGAACAGTCCAGCCCGAACTGCCAAGCCATGTCTTCCCTGGACCGGAAACAAGGATCCTGGGATCGGTTTCTGGCTATTCCGCCGTCATCAGCCAGGCTAGCTTGAATCCAGTGGCAAAGTGAGCAAGGGACCCACGTCTGGGCATACCCTGTCAACTTAGGGCGAACAAAGCGATACCAAAGGGGATGATGGACGGAGCGTTTGAGCTAATCAAACACTCACCCCGAGTCAAGTGATCTGGGTTTAATCCATCATCATTCTTTAGCTCACTCCACCACCCCAGTTCAGACATGGCCATATGCAAATCAGTCTGACCCTGTACCTCATGGGAACAGTCCAGCCCGAACTGCCAAGCCATGTCTTCCTGGACCGGAAACAAGCATCCTGGGACCGGTTTCTGGCTATTCAGCCGTCATCAGCCAGGCTAGCTTGAATCCAGTGGCAAAGTGAGCAAGGGACCCACGTCTGGGCATACCCTGCCAACTTAGGGCGAACAAAGCGATACCAAAGGGGATGATGGACGGAGCGTTTGAGCTAATCAAACACTCACCCCCAGTCAACTGATCTGGGTTTAATCCATCATCATTCTTTAGCTCACTCCGTCACTCCCAGTTCAGACATGGCCATATGCAAATCAGTCTGACCCTGTGCCTCATGGGAACAGTCCAGCCCGAACTGCCAAGCCATGTCTTCCCTGGACCGGAAACAAGCATCCTGGGACCGGTTTCTGGCTATTCAGCCGTCATCAGCCAGGCTAGCTTGAATCCAGTGGCAAAGTGAGCAAGGGACCCACGTCTGGGCATACCCTGCCAACTTAGGGCGAACAAAGCGATACCAAAGGGGATGATGGACGAAGCGTTTGAGCTAATAAAACACTCACCCCCAGTTAACTGATCAGGGTTTAATCCATCATCATTCTTTAGCTCACTCCACCACCCCAGTTCAGACATGGCCATATGCAAATCAGTCTGACCCTGTGCCTCATGGGAACAGTCCAGCCCGAACTGCCAAGCCATGTCTTCCCTGGACCGGAAACAAGCATCCTGGGACCGGTTTCTGGCTATTCAGCCGTCATCAGCCAGGCTAGCTTGAATCCAGTGGCAAAGTGAGCAAGGGACCCACGTCTGGGCATACCCTGCCAACTTAGGGCGAACAAAGCGATACCAAAGAGGATGATGGACGGAGCGTTTGAGCTAATCAAACACTCACCCCCAGTCAACTTATCTGGGTTTAATCCATCATCATTCTTTAGCTCACTCCACCACCCCAGTTCAGACATGGCCATATGCAAATCAGTCTGACCCTGTGCCTCATGGGAACAGTCCAGCCCGAACTGCCAAGCCATGTCTTCCCTGGATCGGAAACAAGCATCCTGGGACCGGTTTCTGGCTATTCAGCCATCATCAGCCAGGCTAGCTTGAATCCAGTGGCAAAGTGAGCAAGGGACCCACGTCTGGGCATACCCTGCCAACTTAGGGCGAACAAAGCAATACCAAAGGGGATGACGGACGGAGCGTTTGAGCTAATCAAACACTCACCCCCAGTCAACTGATCTGGGTTTAATCCATCATCATTCTTTAGCTCACTCCACCACCCCAGTTCAGACATGGCCATATGCAAATCAGTCTGACCCTGTGCCACATGGGAACAGTCCAGCCCGAACTGCCAAGCTATGTCTTCCCTGGACCGGAAACAAGGATCCTGGGATCGGTTTCTGGCTATTCCGCCGTCATCAGCCAGGCTAGCTTGAATCCAGTGGCAAAGTGAGCAAGGGACCCACGTCTGGGCATACCCTGCCAACTTAGGGCGAACAAAGCTATACCAAAGGGGATGATGGACGGAGCGTTTGAGCTAATCAAACACTCACCCCGAGTCAACTGATCTGGGTTTAATCCATCATCATTCTTTAGCTCACTCCACCACCCCAGTTCAGACATGGCCATATGCAAATCAGTCTGACCCTGTACCTCATGGGAACAGTCCAGCCCGAACTGCCAAGCCATGTCTTCCCTGGACCGGAAACAAGCATCCTGGGACCGGTTTCTGGCTATTCAGCCGTCATCAGCCAGGCTAGCTTGAATCCAGTGGCAAAGTGAGCAAGGGACCCACGTCTGGGCATACCCTGCCAACTTAGGGCGAACAAAGCGATACCAAAGGGGATGATGGACGGAGCGTTTGAGCTAATCAAACACTCACCCCCAGTTAACTGATCTGGGTTTAATCCATCATCATTCTTTAGCTCACTCCGTCACCCCAGTTCAGACATGGCCATATGCAAATCAGTCTGACCCTGTGCCTCATGGGAACAGTCCAGCCCGAACTGCCAAGCCATGTCTTCCCTGGACCGGAAACAAGCATCCTGGGACCGGTTTCTGGCTATTCAGCCGTCATCAGCCAGGCTAGCTTGAATCCAGTGGCAAAGTGAGCAAGGGACCCACGTCTGGGCATACCCTGCCAACTTAGGGCGAACAAAGCGATACCAAAGGGGATGATGGACGAAGCGTTTGAGCTAATCAAACACTCACCCCCAGTTAACTGATCTGGGTTTAATCCATCATCATTCTTTAGCTCACTCCACCACCCCAGTTCAGACATGGCCATATGCAAATCAGTCTGACCCTGTGCCTCATGGGAACAGCCCAGCCCGAACTGCCAAGCCATGTCTTCCCTGGACCGGAAACAAGCATCCTGGGACCGGTTTCTGGCTATTCAGCCGTCATCAGCCAGGCTAGCTTGAATCCAGTGGCAAAGTGAGCAAGGGACCCACGTCTGGGCATACCCTGCCAACTTAGGGCGAACAAAGCGATACCAAAGAGGATGATGGACGGAGCGCTTGAGCTAATCAAACACTCACCCCCAGTCAACTTATCTGGGTTTAATCCATCATCATTCTTTAGCTCACTCCACCACCCCAGTTCAGACATGGCCATATGCAAATCAGTCTGACCCTGTGCCTCATGGGAACAGTCCAGCCCGAACTGCCAAGCCATGTCTTCCCTGGACCGGAAACAAGCATCCTGGGACCGGTTTCTGGCTATTCAGCCGTCATCAGCCAGGCTAGCTTGAATCCAGTGGCAAAGTGAGCAAGGGACCCACGTCTGGGCATACCCTGCCAACTTAGGGCGAACAAAGCAATACCAAAGGGATGACGGACGGAGCGTTTGAGCTAATCAAACACTCACCCCCAGTCAACTAATCTGGGTTTAATCCATCATCATTCTTTAGCTCACTCCACCACCCCAGTTCAGACATGGCCATATGCAAATCAGTCTGACCCTGTGCCTCATGGGAACAGTCCAGCCCGAACTGCCAAGCTATGTCTTCCCTGGACCGGAAACAAGGATCCTGGGATCGGTTTCTGGCTATTCCGCCGTCATCAGCCAGGCTAGCTTGAATCCAGTGGCAAAGTGAGCAAGGGACCCACGTCTGGGCATACCCTGCCAACTTAGGGCGAACAAAGCGATACCAAAGGGGATGATGGACGGAGCGTTTGAGCTAATCAAACACTCACCCCGAGTCAACTGATCTGGGTTTAATCCATCATCATTCTTTAGCTCACTCCACCACCCCAGTTCAGACATGGCCATATGCAAATCAGTCTGACCCTGTACCTCATGGGAACAGTCCAGCCCGAACTGCCAAGCCATGTCTTCCCTGGACCGGAAACAAGCATCCTGGGACCGGTTTCTGGCTATTCATCCGTCATCAGCCAGGCTAGCTTGAATCCAGTGGCAAAGTGAGCAAGGGACCCACGTCTGGGCATACCCTGCCAACTTAGGGCGAACAAAGCGATACCAAAGGGGATGATGGACGGAGCGTTTGAGCTAATCAAACACTCACCCCCAGTCAACTGATCTGGGTTTAATCCATCATCATTCTTTAGCTCACTCCGTCACCCCAGTTCAGACATGGCCATATGCAAATCAGTCTGACCCTGTGCCTCATGGGAACAGTCCAGCCCGAACTGCCAAGCTGTGTCTTCCCTGGACCGGAAACAAGCATCCTGGGACCGGTTTCTGGCTATTCAGCCGTCATCAGCCAGGCTAGCTTGAATCCAGTGGCAAAGTGAGCAAGGGACCCACGTCTGGGCATACCCTGCCAACTTAGGGCGAACAAAGCAATACCAAAGGGGATGATGGACGAAGCGTTTGAGCTAATCAAACACTCACCCCCAGTTAACTGATCTGGGTTTAATCCATAATCATTCTTTAGCTCACTCCACCACCCCTGTTCAGACATGGCCATATGCAAATCAGTCTGACCCTGTGCCTCATGGGAACAGTCCAGCCCGAACTGCCAAGCCATGTCTTCCCTGGACCGGAAACAAGCATCCTGGGACCGGTTTCTGGCTATTCAGCCGTCATCAGCCAGGCTAGCTTGAATCCAGTGGCAAAGTGAGCAAGGGACCCACGTCTGGGCATACCCTGCCAACTTAGGGCGAACAAAGCGATACCAAAGAGGATGATGGACGGAGCGTTTGAGCTAATCAAACACTCACCCCCAGTCAACTTATCTGGGTTTAATCCATCATCATTCTTTAGCTCACTCCACCACCCCAGTTCAGACATGGCCATATGCAAATCAGTCTGACCCTGTGCCTCATGGGAACAGTCCAGCCCGAACTGCCAAACCATGTCTTCCTGGACCGGAAACAAGCATCCTGGGACCGGTTTCTGGCTATTCAGCCGTCATCAGCCAGGCTAGCTTGAATCCAGTGGCAAAGTGAGCAAGGGACCCACGTCTGGGCATACCCTGCCAACTTAGGGCAAACAAAGCAATACCAAAGGGGATGACGGACGGAGCGTTTGAGCTAATCAAACACTCACCCCCAGTCAACTGATCTGGGTTTAATCCATCATCATTCTTTAGCTCACTCCACCACCCCAGTTCAGACATGGCCATATGCAAATCAGTCTGACCCTGTGCCTCATGGGAACAGTCCAGCCCGAACTGCCAAGCCATGTCTTCCCTGGACCAGAAACAAGCATCCTGGGACCAGTTTCTGGCTATTCAGCCGTCATCAGCCAGGCTAGCTTGAATCCAGTGGCAAAGTGAGCAAGGGACCCACGTCTGGGCATACCCTGCCAACTTAGGGCGAACAAAGCGATACCATAGGGGATGATGGACGGAGCGTTTGAGCTAATCAAACACTCACCCCCAGTCAACTGATCTGGGTTTAATCCATCATCATTCTTTAGCTCACTCAACCACACCAGTTCAGACATGGCCATATGCAAATCAGTCTGACCCTGTGCCTCATGAGACCAGTCCAGCCCGAACTGCCAAGCCATGTCTTCCCTGGACCGGAAACAAGCATCCTGGGACCGGTTTCTGGCTATTCCACCGTCATCAGCCAAGCTACCTTGAATCCAGAGGCAAAGTGAGCAAGGGACCCACGTCTGGGCATACCCTGCCAACTAAGGGCGAACAAAGCAGTACCAAAGGGGATGATGGACAGAGCGTTTGAGCTAATCAAACACTCACCCCGAGTAAACTGATCTGGGTTTAATCCATCATCATTCTTTAGCTCACTCCACCACCCCAGTTCAGACATGGCCATATGCAAATCAGTCTGACCCTGTGCCTCATGGGAACAGTCCAACCCGAACTGCCAAGCCATGTCTTCCCTGGACCGGAAACAAGCATCCTGGGACCAGTTTCTGGCTATTCAGCCGTCATCAGCCAGGCTAGCTTGAATCCAGTGGCAAAGTGAGCAAGGGACCCACGTCTGGGCATACCCTGCCAACTTAGGGTGAACAAAGCAACACCAAAGGGGATGATGGACAGAGCGTTTGAGCTAATCAAACACTCACCCCCAGTCAACTGATCTGGGTTTAATCCATCATCATTCTTTAGCTCACTCCACCACCCCAGTTCAGACATGGCCATATGCAAATCAGTCTGACCCTGCGCCTCATGGGAACAGTCCAGCCCGAACTGCCAAGCCATGTCTTCCCTGGACCGGAAACAAGCATCCTGGGACCGGTTTCTGGCTATTCAGCCGTCATCAGCCAGGCTAGCTTGAATCCAGTGGCAAAGTGAGCAAAGGACCCACGTCTGGGCATACCCTGCCAACATAGGGTGAACAAAGCGATACCAAAGGGGATGATGGACGGAGCGTTTGAGCTAATCAAACACTCACCCCCAGTCAACTGATCTGGGCTAAATCCATCATCATTCTTTAGCTCACTCTACCACCACAGTTCAGACATGGCCATATGCAAATCAGTCTGACCCTGTGCCTCATGGGAACAGTCCAGCCCGAACTGCCAAGCCATGTCTTCCCTGGACCGGAAACAAGCATCCTGGGACCGGTTTCTGGCTATTCAGCCGTCATCAGCCAGGCTACCTTGAATCCAGTGGCAAAGTGGGCAAGGGACCCACGTCTGGGCATACCCTGCCAACTTAGGGCGAACAAAGCGATACCAAAGGGGATGATGGACGGAGCGTTTGAGCTAATCAAACACTCACCCCCAGTCAACTGATTTGGGTTTAATCCATCATCCATCAACTGCTTGTTTCTGGTCCAGGGAAGACATCGCTTGGCAGTTCGGGCTGGACTGTTCCCATGAGGCACAGGGTCAGACTGATTTGCATATGGCAATGTCTGAACTGGGGTGGTGGAGTGAGCTAAAGAATGATGATGGATTAAACCCAGATCAGTTGACTGGGGGTGAGTGTTTGATTTGCTCTAACGCTCCGTCCATCATCCCCTTTGGTATCGCTTTGTTCGCCCTAAGTTGGCAGGGTATGCCCAGACGTGGGTCCCTTGCTCACTTTGCCACTGGATTCAAGATAGCCTGGCTGATGAGGGTTTTGAACCCGAAACCAGTCCCAGGATGCTTGTTTCCAGTCCAGGGAAGACATGGATTGGCAGTTCGGGCTGGACTTGTCCCATGAGGCACAGGGTCAGACTGATTTGCATATGGCCATGTCTGAACTGGGGTGGTGGAGTGAGCTAAAGAATGATGGTGGATTAAACCCAGATCAGTTGACTGGGGGTGAGTGTTTGATTTGCTTAATGTCCGTCCATCATCCCCTTTGGTATCGCTTTGTTTGCCCTAAGTTGGCAGGGTATGCCCAGACGTGGGTCCCTTGCTCACTTTGCCACTGGATTCAAGATAGCCTGGCTGATGAGGGTTTTGAACCTGAAACCGGTCCCAGGATGCTTGTTTCCGGTCCAGGGAAGACATGGCTTGGCAGTCGGGCTGGACTCTTCCCATGAGGCACAGGGTCAGACTGATTTGCATATGGCCATGTCTGAACTGGGGTGGTGGAGTAAGCTAAAGAATGATGATGGATTAAACCCAGATCAGTTGACTGGGGGTGAGTGTTTGATTTGCTCTAACGCTCCGTCCATCATCCCCTTTGGTATCGCTTTGTTCGCCCTAAGTTGGCAGGGTATGCCCTGACGTGAGTCCCTTGCTCACTTTGCCACTGGATTCAAGATATCCTGGCTGATGAGGGTTTTGAACCCGAAACCGGTCCCAGGATGCTTGTTTCCGGTCCAGGGAAGACATGGCTTGGCAGTTCGGGCTGGACTGTTCCCATGAGGCACAGGGTCAGACTGATTTGCATATGGCCATGTCTGAACTGGGGTGGTGGAGTGAGCTAAAGAATGATGATGAATTAAACCCAGATCAGTTGACTGGGGGTGAGTGTTTGATTTGCTCTAACGCTCCGTCCATCATCCCCTTTGGTATCGCTTGTTCGCCCTAAGTTGGCAGGGTATGCCCAGACGTGGGTCCCTTGCTCACTTTGCCACTGTATTCAAGATAGCCTGGCTGATGAGGGTTTTGAACCCGAAACCGGTCCCAGGATGCTTGTTTCCGGTCCAGGGAAGACATGGCTTGGCAGTCGGGCTGGACTCTTCCCATGAGGCACAGGGTCAGACTGATTTGCATATGGCCATGTCTGAACTGGGGTGGTGGAGTGAGCTAAAGAATGATGTTGGATTAAACCCAGATCAGTTGACTGGGGGTGAGTGTTTGATTTGCTCTAACGCTCCGTCCATCATCCCCTTTGGTATTGCTTTGTTCGCCCTAAGTTGTCAGGGTATGCCCAGACGTGGGTCCCTTGCTCACTTTGCCACTGGATTCAAGATAGCTTGGCTGATGAGGGTTTTGAACCCGAAACCAGTCCCAAAGATGCTTGTTTCCGGTCCAGGGAAGACATGGCTTGGCAGTTCGGGCTGGACTGTTCCCATGAGGCACAGGGTCAGACTGATTTGCATATGGCCATGTCTGAACTGGGGTGGTGGAGTGAGCTAAAGAATGATGATGGATTAAACCCAGATCAGTTGACTGGGGGTGAGTGTTTGATTTGCTCTAATGCTCCGTCCATCATCCCCTTTGGTACCGTATTCATGGTCAGGACAGATAAAGATATGCAAAGCCTTTTGAATTCCTTTGAAATGTTTATGAGGGAGTTGGATATCTCCATTAACTTTACCAAATCCTTCATCTTGGTTATGGGTCCTCATGCAACAAGATCTAAACATTAGGATGAGTAATTATGTCCTAGCAAAGGTTAGGACTTTCTGACATCCGGGTGTGTTTTTCGACTCCAATATGAGCTAGAAACCTCGAGTTAATACAAGAAAAGAGCAGCTTAGGGGGCCATTGGGGACATATTTAGCATGGGGAGCAGACTGCTTAGGGATTAGTCAAGATTTATCAGGCCAAGTGCATTTCAAAGGCACTGTAATGAAGCAATATATGGGGTTATTCAATTTCAAATGAACTCCAGATTGACGAGAGTAAATTCCTTAGGCTACTATTGTGTGTGCCTCAAAGTATGTTGACTTTTGTATGCATGAGGAACTTTGAGTTAAGTATCTTAGTTATCAGATAGTCCTTCACCCATTGTTGGGTTGGATAAGGATATGAGCCAAATAGGAGCTCAGCCTGAATCACTTAATATTTAGGGACAGCTTATCACTTAACCAGGCCTTTATAAATTCCCTGACTCAAGTACATAGGGGACTCATTCGTTAAGTTGAAAAAGGCAGAGCTATTTTCTAATCCTGAAGGTATTCAGAGAGTGGATTTTAAATGGGTAAAGGAGCACTTCCTTGAAAGAAATATACTGTTAAGTGAGGAGTCTAAATTGCTGAAACCCTCTGGTCTAAAGTATGTATTGCTAACCACCACTCAGGACATGGAGCCCTATTTAGCTCTGGTAAAAAACAATAAGGACATATTCCTGCTTGTAAGATTTCGATTTTACTTGCTGTATCTGTCTTTCACTCACCCTAGAGGTTATTAAGATTTTAATTCCCTGGGTCTCTGTGACTGCCACAATAAGTCGCCGCAGGATACGATGCATTAGTTCATGTTCTGTACATTTTATATTGTGTCCAAAAGGACTTTTAGCGTCCCATTACTTGAAGACAGAGATTTTGCAAAAGCTTGCCCTGCCCTTTTGTTTTTACAGATGCTACCGGATGAGTTCACAATTTTAATCGTTGCATGCTTTTTAAGAGCCATAGTCACCTTCTGAAGTTCACAGAAATGTTAATTGTGCTGTAAAATTCTTTTTAAGTATTTTCTCTGTAGTATGCATTGCTTTTATAGACTGTATTTATGATGCTATGATTTTATGTAAGCTTTTATGGTTTTAAACATACCCGAATAAAGATATATATTGATTGACTTATTGAAGTTGAGGGAGTAACTGAATCCAACTCAAAACTCTTTCACCAATTCATTTTTTCTTACTCCTTTCAATCCTGCATCATTTTCCAAATCTGCTTTCTTGGCATGCTCTCTGGCCCACAAAATGAAACTGTGACCAACAAGCTAAAAGCGAACTACATACACTGACATACTAGAATGAGGAACATAGAAGCAGACAAACAAATATATACAGAGTTAGAAATTAGGAAAGTACATAATATCAACAACTTAATTTTGAAAGGAGGACAAAGATTGGCTCAAATATAATTTATGCTACAAATGTAGCACAATACTACCAAAAACAAAAATGAGGTAAGGAAATAAACTAGTCAAAATGAGGTAGAAAAATAAATTTGTCTGCAGCAATGAAGTTTCACAAGTATTAAAAAACATCTAAAACACACATTTCTGGACACATGACAATGAAAACCAAGAAGAAAGTGGTCCCTGGTTCTGAATAATCTTTTTGGTTGGCCACAACCCAAACAGAGATATTGTGGACACCATTACAGGCCACTGGGACTCAGTCCCCATGTCCTGAATGTTAAAAAGAAAAAAAGCTGTAAGGGGGCAGGTCAGGGGTACCTTTAGCCCCTAGCAACTATGGGGGAGTATTGAAGGGAGTACTAGAGGGACCCACCAGGGGGCAAAGCATTTTATAAAAATCTTTGGTCGGCCGACCCACAGTACTCCTGCGGGAGATACCATGTACCCCCCCAATGTCGGCCCGCAGGACTCCCACAAGATCACACAGGGATCCATGCTGGCTCCCACAGGAGCAATAGAGGCGACCATAAACATAAACTACCACTTGTGGGCAGAAATGATAGAGAGCTCACTCTCGCCAGACACTCAAGCCCCATTAGATGGCCAAACCCCTACAATGCACAGCCTACGCATTCTACAAAGGTCTACACAGAGAGTCCACTCCCTCCAGACACCCAAACCCCATTAGGTGACCAAGGACCTCCTATGCACACCCTTCACCTTGTATAGACGTTTTCATGTAGAGTCCACTCTCTCCAGACATGTAAGGCCCATCAGATGGCCAAAGCCCTACTGTGCACACCCATCGCCTTGTACAGAAACTTCCTCAAATAGCCCAATACCTCCCAACACCCATATTAGGTGGTCAAGCCTTTATTAAGCACACATAGCACCACAGAGAGCCCTCTCCCTTCATACGCTCAACTCCCATAGCATATGGATGTCCATGTTGTGATTTGGATAGTTTTTGTGCAGGAAGGAGTCGCTTCCTCCACATAAACTATCCTTTAAAGCCATTTCCTTAATGTATGTGTACTATAGAAAGTAACACACATGCAAATAAGAAAAAATGAAAAGAAATAAAAAGAAATCTCTTCATTATATCAGCCTCAGAAAGGCACAGGAGTTTGGTGTAAATCCATATCTGCAAGTGTTTGTAGATATGGTTTGACCTCAAAATTCATAAGTGGATACACAGGAACGATCATAAACTACCTATGGAATGCTAACCTGATCCAAAGTGCATTGAATTACTTTTGGTTATAAACCATCAAAAATAGTGACTCACTGCCTAAAGCCTCTGGGGGCCTTTCTGTAAGTATTCAACTTTCACCTGCCTGCTTGATGGCTCCCCGTGGTGAGGTGTGAGATGCTCCTAGGACAGGGACAACGGGCCATGGGCCTGGGGAGATGTTGTCCTCCCCTTCATAGGATTGTCTGGGGTGTGCCCATGCACTTTGGTGCACTTCAAAGGGGCCTACCCTGTCCTTCTAGTGAGCCAGACATCAACCCTGTAGGAGGGAGAGCTGCCCCAGGACTAGTTTAGAATGTCCACCAGAGTGGGGCTGTGATTCTCGTCTTTGACATTAGAGTGTCAAATTATGCTTAAATGTCACAACCTGCATAACAGGTCGGCTGGAGCTTAACATTTAGCATTTGGGGTGGTTTTAAATTAGGGGAAAAGAATGACAAAATACTTTGCATGCATTCACTGTTTGGTTGCGGAATGCTCAGCTTTGCATTTATTGGAAGTTCAGGGACTGCCTAACACTGGATTTTAGTGTTAGGTGTGGGAGGACACTCGGATTACCAGAGCACACTCCCCACACACACATCCACCCCTCAGAGTCCAAAGTTAGTGTGGCTGAAGACTTCAGTCATCTTGAAAATACCTAAACATCAACTTCAGAACACTCCTGTATTTATTGATGATCAGAGGAGGACTAAACCTGCTGCCTGAGTCCTGAAAAGAGCCTAGAAGATCGGACTTACTCTCCCTCTTGTATCCAGGACAAAGATACAACAAGCTCATGAGGCCTTTTCGATACCTGCCCAGATGGTCAATGGCAAATGGACCTGGCCTCTGCTCGCCATCATGTGAGACTCTAAATGCCTCCCCTGAGATCCTAGGGACTTTAGAGGTGTACTTCTCTGGTGGATTGGAACTTAATGGACTAAAGCCGGCAGGTAAAAATCTTTGCGCAGAATGAACCTGGTTAGTGTATCTGACCCATGCTCCATCTGTGTCAGTGTCATATTGTACCTAGGCCCTGTTCTGCCATGACTAGTGATCATCATTGGCACTTTGGGAGTCTTTGCGCCATTTCTACTTTAAACTTTAAAAAACCCTATCTCCACGTCCCCTTGTTGTATTTTGTCATTTTAATGTCATTTTATTTATTACATATTACTCTATTTTTCAAATTTGTTTTGGGATAGTTTCTTCCTATGCATTTCAACTTTATTACTGTTTTAGTATGGCATAAATACTTTACCCATTGCCTCTAAGGTAAGCCTCTCTGCTCTGTGCCACACCTGCCAGGGGATTGGGCTCAGACTAATTTGGTGTTTTAAGGGTTCTCCCTGTAAAGGATTTTAATTATTATTGTAGGTGGATACTAACCCCATCAACAAATAAACCAATTTCTGGTAGTAACAAAGTTTTACTTAACATTTACTTTTTAAAAAAACACTAAAAGTCATAGGAAAAAAAGGCTAAAGTGCTGTTATAGTTTGGTATGGAAAAAGACCTTAAGTTGTATTAAAAAACAACTAGACATTTACTGAAAAAACAAAGGTTAAAGGATGTTATATGGAGGTAAATATGTCATTCATAATGTGACATTTTAGGCCCCAAAAAACACTGAAATGTGCCAGTTATAGTTCTGCGAGCAAACTATAACGTGTGCCCCCACCATATAGTGCTTATGACCTCACCCTTTTCATCAATCATGACATGTTCAATGACATAATTGATGACATCAATGATAACATCCCAAATGACTTTATTAATGACATTACTGATGATATTCTTCAATGAGTTTGATAGTTTGCTATACACTTATGACAATGAAAGATATTTAGTCTCAGGCCAGCCATTGCAAGGCCTGTGTGTGCAGTTTACTGCCACTTCGACTTGCCATTTAAAATCATTTGCCAAACCTTAAACTCCACTTTTATTACACCTACGTCACCCCTAAGGTAGGCCTGAGGTAGCCCTAAGGGCAGGGTGCTGTGTAAATAAAAGGTAGAGCATGCACTTTTAAGTTTTACATGTCCTAGTAAAGGCAAAGAGCTCAATTTGTGCTGATCCGAACCGACTCATTGCTCTTTGATGCCGACACAGGAGCCGATCGACAATATCACTTCAACAGACTGCGCAGCTCAACGATGACAGACAGCACCGCACAACGACGATACAGTGCCTGCATCGTAAAATCTCTCAGAATCGAAGCCTTCATCGACTGCGGGGATCGGCTCCGACACTTTGCCTCCATCCACAGAATTGACGACGACGCAGCGCCTCTTCGACTCCTTGCATCGAGTCTTCGATGTTTGCCTCATCCAAGGTAATTCTTCAATAGGACCTGTGTGAGTTCCGTAGCTGGCCTGCCCTCCATCACGGTTGGCCTTCACTTTGGATTTTCCCCGGTCCAGCGGGACCTCAAGTAACCCCTAAGCTCTCTTTGACTCTAAGCACTACTTTGTGATTTATTCTTTAAAAATTCATCACTCTGTTTCTAGTTATTGGATTTTTGTCGTTTTGGTCTTGTTTAATTCATAAAATTATTCTCTATTTTGCTACACATATGTGTAGTATTTTTGCTTTGTTTTCATTGTGTTACCGTGTGTGTGTTGCACAAATACTTTACACATTGCCTCTTTAGATAAGCCTGACTGCTCTGTGCCAAGCTATCAGAGGGTGAGCACAAGTTATCTTTTAGTGTGTATCCAGCTTACCCTGACTAGGATTGTGGTCCCTACTTAGACAGGGAGCATACCTCTGCCAACTTGAGACCCAATTTCTAACAGTAAGCTACATCTAGAGCAAAGTTTGTATAACTTTTGTTCTGCTAAGGAGTGTATGTTTTTGCAACATGCTTGGCCTCCTAAACATGTTTTGAATGTCTGAAGGAAGTGGCAAAGGGTATGCTGAATAGTGGCTTCTAACTATAACTGGGAAATTTCAGTGATTTTATGTGTTTAAAATGCCACTTTATTAATGACATTTTCACCTAACTATAACATCAGTTTAACCATTGTTTTTTCAGTGAATATGTATATTAACTGAAAGAAAAAAAAAGAAAAAAAAATATATATATATATATATATTATCTACTGGCGGTCGCCAGTAGATAGTTATAGTTACAACCTATTATCCATAGGAAATCCGTGACATTCTATTTGAAATAACTCTCTTGCCGGTTGACGTATCTTCGCAAAATTTTCAAACTTTGTGGGGCGCTCCGGTCCGCTCCTACCCTGAAAGTCTCGGGGGATTCGTCAAGCGGGGGCCGAGAAAAAAGGGGGTCCCAAAACGTGTTTTCCCCATGCAATTTTCCATAGGAAACTTTAGACACGGCTACAGCCCGAACTGCTGAACGGAATTACACCAAATTTGGCAAAGAGGTAGTTCTTGGTTCAGAAAGAACCCTTTTTGTTAAATGGTGTAAATCCGTTCAGTAGTTGCTGAGAAAATCAAAAGTAAAAGTACATATATATCTATGGGCACGGAGGATTCGCGCACCCTGAGCGCACCCTGCGCGCACCGTCCCGATCACGAGCTGCATGTTAATTGGCTGTCAGCTGGCTGTCAACATTCCGATTCAGGAAATGTTGGCAGCCATTTTGTCCCTCGGTAGAACCGAGGGACAGAAACAAGTGCGCAAAGCGCACAAAGGGGGCAGGGTAGAAACACCCTGACCCCTAGGTTTGCTCAGAGGGTCCCACAAGGACCCCCTGGGCAAAAAAAAAAAAAAAATTTTTTAAAAATCGGCAGGATGCGCTCAGGGTGCGCGAATCCTGCCGAAAATCGAAGCGCGGTCTCCGCGCTTCGATTAGTATTTGCCCCCGGGTGGCCCAAGTCCCGGGGGCATGGTGGGGGTTTAATTTTATGTGTGGGGGCCTCAAAGGGCCCTCAAGCCCCGGGGACCACCACCCCCCGGGGCTTTCTTTAAAAATGGTGCGGGAGGGCTCTGAGCCCTCCCGCAGCCCCGGGACCACCACCTTCCCGGGGCTTTTTTAAAAAAATTAAACAACCTGTGTGGGGGCTCCAGCCCCCCACACGCCCGGGACCGCCACCTCCCGGGGCACTAACAAATTAAAATGGGGGTCCGTTTTGGACCTCTCGAAGCCCCGGGGACCACCACCTCCCGGGGCTGTGCACTGAATGGGAGGGGGGCCGCGCGGCCCTCCTGGAGCCCTTGATGGCCCTGGGGACCACCACCCCCAGGGCCGGCTCCTGCAGTGTCCCGGGGTGCCTACCCCGGGACACTGCTGTTTGCAATGACAGGACGGAGCCTCGCGGCTCCCGTCCTGCCATAGCAAACTGCTTTGGATATTGGAAGAGAGAGCAGGAAACCTGCTCTCTCTTCCAATATCCAAAGCCGACTGCTTTCCACATGGGGAGCAGCATGTTAGCAGCTCCCCATGTGGAACAGCAATGCCGGCTCCCAAGGGACGTGGGGAGCCGGCGGGACTGTGGGGGATTGGGGACCCCCCCACAATCCCCAATGGAGAGGGCCAGCCCCGGGGGATGGGGCCCCCGGGCAAGTAGTGGCCCAGGAGGGGGGCCACGCGGCCCCCCTACCCAAAAAAGAAAAAAAACAAAACAGAAAAAAAAATGGAAAGGCCGGCCCCGGGGATGGGGTCCCCGGGGCCTTAAATGGCCTGAGGAGGGGGCCACACAGCCCCCTCCCAAGAAAATAAAAAAGGCCATGCCCCGGGGATGGGGTCCCCGGGCCAATACAGGCCCAGGGAAGGGGGCCACGCGGCCCCCTTCCCGTTTTTTTAATAAAATTAAATTTAAAAAGGGGTAAGGCCCTGGGGGATGGGGTCCCCAGGGCCCAAAAACAGGAAAAAGGAAGGGGGCCACACAGCCCCCTTCAGGGGACAAAAAAAAACGATCGGGCCCGCAGGCCCCGCCCCTTCCTTCACCACTCTGCAAACGCGCCCCTGGCGCGTTTGCAGAGGGGGAACGAATCCCCTTGAATACTGGGGGTCCCTGGGGGCCAACTAGCCCACCAGGAACCTCCAATATGCGCCAGGGGCTGCGTTGCAGAGACGTGTAGAGAGGCCACACCCTTTTACACCTCTCTGCAACGCAGCTCTGTGGCGCTTTTGGAGGTATATGGTGGGCTAGTTGGACTCCGGGGACCCTCAGGATTCAAGGGGACTTAATCCCCAACTTAAAACGCGCCACGGGCGCTTTGCACAGTAGTGGGGGTTGGCGGGGCTTCAGGTGACATGTGTGCAAACAGGTCCCGTGGCGCGTTTTAAGATGGGAATTAAATCCCTTCAATCCTGAGGGTCCTTGGGGCCAACTAGCCCAACAGGTACATCCAGAAAGCGCCACAGAGCTGCGTTGCAGAGAGGTGTAAAAGGGGTGTGGCCTCTCTACACGTCTCTGCAACGCAGCCCCTGGCGCATATTGGAGGTTCCTGGTGGGCTAGTTGGCCCCTAGGGACCCTCAGGATTCAAGGGGACTTAATCCCCCAACTTAAAACGCGCCACGGGGCGCGTTTGCACAGATGTCACCTCAGGCCCCGCCCCTCCCTTCACCATTGTGCAAATATTCTTCTAAAATCATCCGAAATACGAATTCCGATTTACTCACCTGTTATCAGGAGAGACCTCAGTGCTGTATCTTTCAGCCCAGTACTGGTCCTGAAAAGTAATTTTAACCGTACTTACCAGTAACTTGAATTTCCTTCCATAGGCTAACATTGACTGGTTTCACTTGGAAATTCTTCTGTGTGTGGAGTTTTGGAACTTTAAAATATTCCTCTAAAATCAGCCGAAATACGAATTCCGATTTACTCACCTGTTATCAGGAGAGACCTCAGTGCTGC
The DNA here is from genome assembly GCA_963921515.1 of Calotriton arnoldi. Taxonomy (NCBI): domain Eukaryota; kingdom Metazoa; phylum Chordata; class Amphibia; order Caudata; family Salamandridae; genus Calotriton; species Calotriton arnoldi. The sequence goes on along the minus strand of CAWUFW010003704.1, from coordinate 240,507 downwards.
ATCTTTCAGCCCAGTACTGGTCCTGAAAAGTAATTTTAACCGTACTTACCGGTAACTTGAATTTCCTTCATAGGCTAACATTGACTGGTTTCACTTGGAAATTCTTCTAAGTGTGGAGTTTTGGAACTTTAAAATATTCCTCTAAAATCAGCCGAAATACGAATTCCGATTTACTCACCTGTTATCAGGAGAGACCTCAGTGCTGCATCTTTCAGCCCAGTACTGATCCTCAAAAGTAATTTTAACCGTACTTACCAGTAACTTGAATTTCCTTCCATAGGATATCATTGCCTGCTTTTTGCTGAAAAAGTTTCTAAGTGTTGATTTTTGAAACATACAAATATTCCTCTAAAATCAGCCGAAATACGAATTCCGATTTACTCACCTGTTATAAGGAGAGACCTCAGTGCTGTATCTTTCAGCCCAGTACTGGTCCTGAAAAGTAATTTTAACCGTACTTACCAGTAACTTGAATTTCCTTCCATAGGCTAACATTGACTGGTTTCACTTGGAAATTCTTCTAAGTGTGGAGTTTTGGAACTTTAAAATATTCCTCTAAAATCAGCCGAAATACGAATTCCGATTTACTCACCTGTTATCAGGAGAGACCTCAGTGCTGCATCTTTCAGCCCAGTACTAATCCTGAAAAGTAATTTTAACCGTACTTACCAGTAACTTGTATTTCCTTCATAGGCTAACATTGACTGGTTTCACTTGGAAATTCTTCTAAGTGTTGATTTTTGAAACATACAAATATTCCTCTAAAATCAGCCGAAATACGAATTCCGATTTACTCACCTGTTATAAGGAGAGACCTCAGTGCTGTATCTTTCAGCCCAGTACTGGTCCTGAAAAGTAATTTTAACCGTACTTACCAGTAACTTGAATTTCCTTCCATAGGCTAACATTGACTGGTTTCACTTGGAAATTCTTCTAAGTGTGGAGTTTTGGAACTTTAAAATATTCCTCTAAAATCAGCCGAAATACGAATTCCGATTTACTCACCTGTTATCAGGAGAGACCTCAGTCCTGCATCTTTCAGCCCAGTACTGATCCTCAAAAGTAATTTTAACCGTACTTACCAGTAACTTGAATTTCCTTCCATAGGATATCATTGCCTGCTTTTTGCTGAAAAAGTTTCTAAGTGTTGATTTTTGAAACATACAAATATTCCTCTAAAATCAGCCGAAATACGAATTCTGATTTACTCACCTGTTATCAGGAGAGACCTCAGTGCTGCATCTTTCAGCCCAGTACTGGTCCTGAAAAGTAATTTTAACCGTACTTACCGGTAACTTGAATTACCTTCATAGGCTAACATTGACTGGTTTCACTTGGAAATTCTTCTAAGTGTGGAGTTTTTGAACTTTATAATATTCCTCTAAAATCAACCAAAGTACGAATACCAATTTACTCACCTGTTATCAGGAGAGAACCCAGTGCTGCATCTTTTAGCCCAGCACTGACCCTGAAAAGTAATTTTAACGGTACTTACCAGTAACTTATATTTTCTTCCATAGGAATCCATTGTCTGGTTTTCAGCAAAAAGTTTCAAAGTGTGGATTTTTACAAACTACAAATATTCCTTAAAAATCACCTGTATGACTTAAACGCATTCTTTCAACTGTTTACAGGAGATGCACCAGTGCTGGATCCAGGATCCAACACTGAGTAAGAAAAAGTAACGATAACAGTTTTTACCTGCTAAGTGAATTTCCTTCCATAGGATAACATTGGTGATTCTATGAGAAAAAGTTTCTGTCAACTTTTAAAATACAATAATATTCCTTAAAAATCACGACTGTAACCAAAACGCTTTTACTCAACTGTTTACAGGAGATGTACCAGGACTGAATCTAGGATCCAGTCCTGTGGTTAGAAAAGTAATCCATAAAGTAACTAATTGCATTTAACTAGAAATTCACATTGAGCTGAATGTTGCATTGTGTTTGAAAATGTGTTGCCCATTGCAACAACTGTAACTACTGTACTTAAAAGTCTATTGCCTATGTGCAAAGTATTTAAACTAAAGTAATTCATTCTGAGAAAGTATTTTTTGTAATGTAATGTATAATGTAATTACAATGTAATTTAAAAAATAAAATATGTAAAAAAAATTGTTTCTAAAAATGTAGTAAATCAGTATGAAAAAATTAATATAACAATTAATACATTTAAAAATTGTCATTTACAAAACCTTTGAAATTCACTGAAAAAACCGTAGGTATCAGGCACGTTATAGTTAGAAATTAGCATTTAAAAATCCTTTGAAATTCACTGAAAAACCATAGGTTTCAGACACGTTATAGTTACAAATTAGCATTTAAAAAACCTTTGAAATTCACTGAAAAAACCATAGGTTTCAGACACGTTATAGTTACAAATTAGCATTTAAAAAACCTTTGAAATTCACTGAAAAAACCATAGGTTTTAGGGACAGTTATAGTTACTTGGACATTGCACTCGTACAAAACCAGTGAAATTCCCCCGTTATAGTTAGTTCAGCTAACTATAACTCGCGCCCCCGCAATGCACTGCTGATGACGTCACATATTACATCACTCATGACATGGTCAGTGACATCACTGATGACATCACTGATGACATCTCAAATGACATCACTGATGACATCATCCACGTGATAATCTGATGCACCTCCTCACACCCTAATATAATCTTTGATACACCCACTCTAAATTACAGACTGCCATTCGCAAAACCATAGACACTCCAACACCAATAACTACATACCCACTCACTGATTCTTAGGTCTACACACACACATCCACTCACTCACCCGTACAGTCACTCATACTTATGGTCACTCAGTACAGGACTATCATATGCACTCTTACTCCTATATAGACACTCAAACAACGCCACTCATCCATAGAGATACTCAGACACCTAGTCAGTCATGCAAATAATTAAACACACTGCCATTTACTCACCTATACAGTTATACACACACCAGCTCACTTACTCATACAAATAGTAGCACATTGTT